>CAEFZX010016693.1:0-176048 GCA_903066825.1 Alfaro cultratus | reverse complement strand
TGACTTCAAACTGTGTCAAACCATCACAAAATGCTGCACAGAAAACCAGTAAATAACGAGTCAGCCAATAAAAAAGACAAAATAACACAATGAAAAACACTCAACATAAAGCCTGTTTAAACAATAAAGAGTTAAATAAACATGTAGAAGTAAGTTTTATTAACTTTAGTTGGATAGTTTCCAAAAGAGTTAAAAATTACTATGAAGTCAACACTTTAGGTTCCTGATGCTGTTCCCTTTAAACTCGAAGCTGTAAAAACATTTATCTATTGGGTAAGCAGAAGCAGAAGCCCTTCAGCTGTCCTCTCCCTTCCTTTAGAAACTCACCTCTGGTTCCTGTTGGCCGACTGAGAGTTGTTAGGAAATCGCTCCCTGAAGTCTCTCCGTCTGCAGTGATCTTGGAGAAATGCAGAAACAACCCCCTGACATGTCTTATCATCAGGGCTTTAAAAATCTGTCATTGGATGAATTTTAGCCCAGCCCACATGAAGACATGCTTCAGCTAACTGAGATCAAGATCAGTTTTTATTTTTATATGTATTATGTTTTCTGGATTTTTATATGTAACATTAAATGATTTTATCTTTTGGTCCCTGATTGTTTTCATAATTGCTGCTACTTTTCTTGTACTTTTTTACTTATTATTCCCTTTTCTGTTTGATTTTCTGATTTTTTCTCTGGTTGGCATCTGATCACCTGCTCCGTTTCTTGTTCTCTCACCTGCATTCAATCCAGTAATTATTCACTCCAAAGCAAATAATTTGGATTTCCTCTGTTTTAAGCTGATTCCTTTTATCCATGTTACATTAGTTTCTCTTTTCAGTACAGTGATACAGTTCAGTTTGGTTTGAATCAGTTCAGTAAATAATGTTTACTTCAGTATTTGACTACACTCTTACATTTATTATGATTTAATTCAAAGTTCTGCTCCCTTCAGTGAAGTTCAGTTCAGTTTAGTTCTGATCAATTCAGTTTAGTAAATTTTAACTTAGTTATGTTCAACAGTTCACAATTCAGTTTCAAGTTAGCATCATTCATTTCAGTTCAGTAGTGTTCAGTTCAGTTTAATTCAAGTTAATGTCAGTAAGTTCAGTTCGGTTTGGTTCAGTTCACTTCAGGGCAGTACGATTCAGTTCAGCTTAATATAGCACAGTGTAGATGACTTTTATATGTGTGTCTGGTCCAACACACATGAATCAAACGGCTGAATTAGTTCCTCAGTGTGGAGTCAAGTTCTCCAGAGTCTTGCTAACAACCTGATTATTTGACTCAACTGTGTAGAAACTGAAATACATAAGAAAGTCGCAGAACACATCTGAATACATCTGATTTAATATATTTAGTGTATTTTGGTTTTGTTCAGTTCTTTTCAGTACAAATAGGATAAGTTCAGTTTATTGTAAGATCCTTCAATTCAGACATAGATTGGCCACCCTGACTGGAATAGTTAGAAGTTGCAGTCATGCATGATGGCAGTGTGGTAGAATCCAGATCCTGTGAGGAGCCTTGTCTTATGCTCCATTTGATTAATTTGGTGGTGGTGGTGGTGGTGGTGGTGGTGGTGGTGGTGGGGGGGGGGTTAGAAAAAAAAGTTTTTTAGTGGTAATATGACATAGAGACCCAAGGAAATGTTGGCACTCTGCACAGTTAGTAGTTTGTTACAGTCCCTCTGGCAAGCAACACAAAGAAAAGAAGCTTTGTCCTTAACCTTTGGGGGGATTTTAGGTTTTTCTTGGAAGAGGATTTTAGACCGTCTTGCAAATTATGTTTTTTAATGCTTATATAAATGTTCTGAGTCTTCCGCACTAACTTCGGCTGCTTTTTCAATTATCTATCCACTCCTTGCACCTGACCCTGACAGCAGTTTGTGGAGAGAACAAGAGGACTAACTAATCATTAAAATTGAACATTAAGCATTCACCTGTAATTTTCTTCCTCTGTAGCTAAATACATGAGAATAAACTGTCTTTATGACTTGCCATGGAACCTAAAGAAAGAAAAGAACCTGAAGTTTTTGAATAATATACATCTTAATTGCAATTCATCACACCTAAAGACAATTTAGAAAGACCAATTAACCTGACAGTCATGTTTTTGGACTGTGGGAGAAAGCTGGAGTACCTGGAGAGAACCCATGCATGCACAGGGAGAACATGCAAACTCTGTGCAGAAGGATCCCAGGCCAGGAATTGAACCCAGAACCTTCTTGCTGCAAGGCAACAGTGCTACCAACTGCACCACTGTGCAGACCCTATCTTCATTTCTTTTTCTTTATTTTCCTCTTAAAGCACTTTGTGCAAATGATGCTCAACAACTAAACTTGTCTTGTCTAAAAATTTAGTTTAAAACAGGTATTTGATAAGTTGTTTTTTGCGTAAACAAACACATGGTCTGCTGAGGTAGAAAGCTTTATAAATATTTTAATGAAAACGGACAAACAAATGGGTGAGAAGCTGCAAAAGTCAGCAAAAGAACTTTAAAAGTCCTTCCAAAACATGCCTTCATTTTAAAGATTGCAAATAAAGATTGCAAATAAAAAAGTCTGGAGATTTGGAAGCGGGTATCAAGAAAATGAGGGATGTTTGTGCAGTGCAGTAGTCTAAGAAAGGTTTATCCTTTAGGTGATAAGTTTACCTCACGTAATATTCACATCAGTTATGATGCTACTCTGAACCTAAAATCTAAACGGGAACGATTAGGAAAAAGCTCAGCTTTCCATGTGACCTCTCAAAACAAGTTGAGCAGATTTACCTCCGACCGCAGGGTCCAATGGAAGATGAGAATAATGCCTCCTCGGTCCAGCAGGGGGCATTATCCCCTGCCTGAACCGAAACACCGCGCCAAAATATGTTTTTAGTGAAGAGAAGAAGAAGCTGGCGGAAACGGTCCATGTTTACATTTCATGTTACATTTGGGAAACAGAAGGAAGGTAATAATTGTTTTTATTATATACCAATCTTTTCCATTGGAGTTTAGCGATATTTGAGTGAAACAAATATTGCTTCGTGTTTATTTAAAAAGCCGTGTTTTTGTATTTCACCAAGGCGGAGCTTCAAATCCAGCTCAGCAGCTTCAGTCATAGAGAAAGAGAAGAAAGTGCACCTTGTTTTATTTCAGGGGTAAAAGTAGATCATTAAAATGATTCGGTCTTTCCCGTTTACTATTTCTGGAATAAGTAAAGATCCATTTCCAGTCAAGCCCAAATCATCACCAGGCTTTACTGTTGTTTTGAGATGTTTGTGCTTCATGGTTTTCAACCTCCCTATACAGAAACTGAAACTGCACATGTACAAAATATGGCAATGCGAGAGTGACATAAATTAAATAATATGTCTTAAAATGGGGAATAAATCTCACAGTTGAATGTTCTAACTCATTAAAGTTACAAATTTAAAAAGGCATCTAATAAAATGGAAAATAACATTTAAAACGGCTGGACTTGTAGAAACTGACTGATAAGTTTTATTTCTGGTTTTGTTTTGCAGGCCGAATCTGAAACTGTCCCTGATTTTGGCATTTATTTTCCACACAGCTTCATGTTGTAGATGGAAATTAGAAACAGTTCATGCAGTTTAGAAATTTATCAATAATCAAGCTTAAAATTACTTCCTGGTGAAAAAGAAGTGAGGATTGTCTTGATTTCATGGGTTAGTTTCTCCTCTCTTGTCTTCTGGTTGCAGGATGTCCTGTAACGCCAGTGTTACTCGTCTCCATCTGTCCTCACTAAAGCGGGCAGAGAAAGCCCCGGTCCACCTCATGCCCTGTGAGATTGAGCACAATGGGCTCGCCCAGGTCTCACAATATTTCACCGCAACAACAAAAGAAAACGAAAAAGGTACACAGATTATAGACCTGTATTTGCAACCAGTAATGCCTGTCTACAAGCAGATTACCATAATACTGCTGTTTAGTCATATTTCTCCTTCATGTTTCAGAAAGTGTTTATCATGTAGTTTAGCTAAGCAATGAAGATGTATAATCCTCCTTCCACTTCATAATGATGTGCTACTTTATGCTGTTTGTAACTAACATATCTGTCCATTTTCAGACAAGACAGTGTCATTCAGAGGACGCAGGTTAAATGGACAGGAGATCAGCTGTCCTCAGGGCTACACGGGTCTGGTCCTGAAGGAGGTGGACAGACATGGCTCTGACCAGGAGGTAATCTCATGCTCTCCACAGCAGTGGAAACCTCTCCAACTCTCTGGCTCATGAAAACATGGAAATCCACCGTCCATGAGAGGCAGAACATCAGATACAAGCCAATGACTCTCTGTCCACAGGACAGGACAGTCAAGGTGACCTCAGTGTTTGACAAGCTCACCTACTGGAACCTGGAAACACCTCCCACTTCAGACGACACCGTGGTGATGGCGATGGACTGGCCTGATCTGGCTGAGGCAGTAAGTCACTGATGGACTTTACTTTGAAACAATAATTAAAATATTAGTGAGGTTGTATGTATATATTTGAGCCTGTGTGGACAGGAGAAAATTCATATCAAATTTAAAACTGTACCTAATTCTTTAAAAAAACAAAAAAAAACACTGAAATTGTGTTTTATGTTATTCCACTCTGACAAAAATAAACCTTCATATAAATCATTGAACTCCCAAACTTTAAAAAATGCTCATCTTTTGTATTTTCACAGATCCATGGGACGGTTGAAGACTGAAGACACTTGAGGCTGATTACATGTGACACAAGCAAAGCCCACTTATTGCTGCTTAATCTAAGTAGTGTTCCTGTCTCAGAGCAATAAAAAGTCTTTTTGTAAATAAGAAGAAAAACCAAACCACTGGCTGAAGAGAGTTTTGTGAATTAGTAAAACAGTCAAACATTTGTGCCACACAACACCATTTATTCACAAGGTGACATTTAGATATTGGACATTAGCACTCACAAAACCCTTTAAATGATCACTGCTGTTGTCCATTAAAAGTATCAGTTTAAAACTCTTGTTTTTTTATTTTACAGTAATTTCAACTTTTTTTTTATTTTTTTATAGAAAGTGTCCTGAAACATTTAAAATAGTGCAGAACAAGAACTTCCACAGACTCAATCAGGCACATACAAAGACATTAAGATAAGGCAAACATTTAGTGGATTACCTCCTTTTTTACTCCAGCCTTCATCTGGTTTTCTGCCTCCTGTTAAAGGCATGAAGTGGGTGTAGTGAAAAACGGTTTGAAGTGAGCCAATGTTGGCCCATTAAAAGTGCAGGTGTTTAGTCAATGTTACAGTATGAATCAGCTGAAACCTGGAATGGTTTGTTTAATTTACTCAAAGAATGAAATGCGAGGCAAAATGGAGTGAATAAACACCGTCGGATATTTACCTTCTACAGGAAAGAGAGGCATCAGAAATGTGACCAACTGTTAGCTTCATCCTGCTGATAGCAAAACACAACATTAAAAATATCTCCATCTAAATCTGCTGGCTCACAGTAACAGGACACCAATACATATTACAACTTATATAATATCAATTCTTTTTTAACTTACAGGGTAAACAACTTGGTGTACAATTCTTTATAACATAAAGCTCATTAATAACCAATTGTTACAACCTTATGAAACTATCAAACTGAATTCAATGACAAACAATGACAAAATAATTTGTTACAACCCAAACTATAAAACGCTCTTCAGATATAAAAAGTAGCACAGAGGTAATACTTTTCATGGTTTTCTTACAGCGATATGTCAATGTTAGTCAAGTCGATACTCAAACCAAAGCATGTTTTGCTTTTGTGCTTCCGAGGATATTCAACCGCTGCTGCTGTTAGGAGAGGATTTTTGGGGCGTGCCGTGGTGGCGTAGGAGTTAGCGCGACCCACATTTGGAAGCCCTCAGTCCTCGACGCGGGCTCGACTCCCGGACCCGACGACATTCACCGCATGTCTTCCCCCCTCTCCTTACCCCACTCCTGTCAGCCTACCATCAAAAAAAAAAGGGACACTAGAGCCCGCAAAAAGCCCCCTGGTGGTGGGGGGGGAAAAGGAGAGGATGTTTGGTCTTTATCGATCATTTCTTTTGAAAAAGCTTTTGTAACACAGTACAAATATTAACCTCAGTGTGAAACTGAACCATTAGGTTAATTTGGTATTTATAACCTGAACAAACAATCTGAGAAAAGGGCAAGAATAAACTTGAATAATACCAGTGAGTGTAACAATAACAAAAATAAAAAAAAACTGGGATAAGATAGAACAGACTGAAGTCCCTGTCTTAAAAATATCTACCATAATTTCCGGACTATAGGGTAGTAACACAGCACCAACAGGGCTGTTTAAAAAAACCATACCGGTAAAAGTCACTGAGAGCCGTCTTCATCTTCCTCCTGTGCACTGAGACGTGTTAAGTTACATTAAACTTTCGTCTTCCTCAACACATATATTCCACCTGTCTCACTCTTACTTTTTCTGCTCGAGCGCCCCTGACGGCCGTTAGAAAAAATGTGTAAATAAGCCGCATCATTGTATAAGCCGCAGGGTTGAAAGCGTGTGACAAAAGCCGCGGCTTACAGTCCAGAAATTACGGTACTCTCTCTCTGCTTCTAAGATCAATTAAATCTAAGCTTTAGATTATTCCTAAATTATTTATTTTATTACTCAATTTGTAAACCACATGTATTAAACATGGGGTTGTGAAATGAATAATATATAATGTTCATTTTTGTACTTTGTGCCTTACAAAAGTTGTAGTTTTAACATCACTAAATGTGGAACAGGTCAAGAGTTACGGCTACTTTCGTAATGAACTGCATATTGCATTTACTGCCAGGTCTCAATGTGATTCTAATCCAATTTTTTTTTTCTGGGGTATTTCAACAGATAATCAAACATGAACAAACTTAATTAACTTTGTTTAGTGAAAACTATTTGTCTACAAAATAAGATTGTTGCATGCAAGACAAACAAAATCAGATAAATGACCATAAAAATTGTTAGTTGTTCCTCTACTAAACGTAAGTTTTGATTTAGTGTTAATAGATCAGGTTAAAGTTCACATATTTGGGAATAAGTGGCTAGTGTGTTAGCAGTGAGGAGGGGGCTGCGGCAGCAGGGCTCCCTCTGTGTCTGCCTTGCTGCGTTTAGCGGGCAGCGTCTGGTCATGAGCTTTGCGGATATGTCGGTACAAATCCCCAGACTGCGTGTAGCTCCTATAGCAGTAGCGGCACTCGTAAGGCCGTTCACGTGTGTGCACAATGGCGTGGCGTCTTAGAGTATATGTGCATGAAAATGTCTTCCCACAGACCCCACATGTTGGCACGTCTTCAACAAAGTTGCCCATGGAGTCCTGGAGTTCTTGGAAGTAGCCGGGAGGGTCCTGATGTTGCTGAGAGGAGGATGGAGGAACGAGGGAGGAAGTGAAGGAAGAAGTGTCCTGGGAGGAGGGTCCAGCGCCGGAAGATGACGAAGAGGGTGAGAGGGGGAAGGAGTAGTCATTTGAATGAGGGTTTATTTGTAGGTGTCCCTGTGAATGTGTGGAAACAAACTGAGGACTATTCAGTTCTTCGTCCTGGATATCCTCCTCGTATTCCTCTTCCACATCCATCACCGATTCTTTCTCCCCAACATCTTCTTTCTCCTCCTCTAGCTCTTCGTCAGAAATAATAATCGCCTCTTCTTTGATTTCCAAAATGTCTTCATCGTTGCCTGTCCTTGCTCCACCTGGAGGACGTGACCGTTTTCCAGCCACAAGCGGTGTTTCGGTTTCATCCTCGGGACGTTGAAGCGTTCGCATTTGAGGAGCTCGTTGAAGGTTCAAGCTCTGATGCTGGAGAGTTACTGCGCTCTGGATTCTGATTTGTAATGGTGCTTGTTGAAGAGCCGACTGTCTGGAGTTGGTCTGGAAGATTTTGGTCAGGGCAGGTGCTTGGATTGACTTGACCATCCTCTGTTCTCTGGTAAGAATGTTTCTGTGGTCAGTCTCAGAGAGATTCTCAGCAGGGTGGTCAGCAGACGGTCTGAGCTGTTCTGGATGCCCTCCGATGGAAAGGTGGGATTCTGAAACGTTGAGAGAGACCACAGACCGAGCACCAGACTGGCTCTGAGGAAGCAGAGAGGAGGAAGAGGAGGAAGGCTGCTGGAACGCACTGTAGCTGGTTAAAAACAGATAAACAGATTCAAAATACCAGAATACCTTGGATAACCTAATAAAGCCTTCGGTAATCTACATTAAAAGAAATCAATGTTATGTTTTATGCAGATGCTTTATTTAATAACACAAAAATATATAGTTTGGGAATGAGGCTCACAGGTCAATTCACTCATTAACTGCTTGTTTGTTCCTTCATTTAAGCAATAAACAGTAACAATCTTTAGAGATGAACAGAGGATTCAGCTGATTATCAGCCTGACCTGCTCTGACTCATGATAACTCCAGTTTCTGACTCCAGAAACTCAAATGTCTGATTTTGGCCCCATCAGTGAAAGCATCATTATCACAACACTCTTCTGTGTGGAAGTTTTTACTGCAGGACGAAAACTCAAAGTTAGCCGTTTTCTGCTTCATGACAGCTTAATTTCAACAGTGCTACTGAAATCTAATAAGTTAGGTCAGCGTTTCTGTCCTCTTACAAGGAATACATCTTCACAGCTACCAATGCTAAATGCAATAATAGTGTTAAGTACTAATAAGTGCCGTATGCTAATATAGGATGCTAAAGACAGGTTAAAATGTTTTGTTGTTAAAGCGGCCTTTTTTAAAACACTCCTTTTAAGAGAGTTTTAAATCAAAACAACATATGACAAAATGGGGTTAGACAATGCTAATCTGTGCCATAATTCCTTGCACTAACATATGTAAGATTATTAGTGGGGTTTCTCAGACCAACTATGTTTACTGTCCAGAGATGCTTCAGATTTAAAATTTTTGGATAATCTACACAGAAACCACAAAGTTAGAAACCTTTGTAAAGTATAATAAGTGGAGGTAAAGATGGAGGAAACACATATTTTAATTTAGATTGATTAAAACTGGCAAGAAACAAGAGACCATTACCTGTATGTCTCTGTGGTGCTGCATGGACTGCAGAGAGCAGATCCTTCGCCTCGACCCCCTGGGCTCATCTTGGTGAGGCTTACAGGGACAAAGGCAGGTATGTTTGTCTGGCTCTGCACCAGCTCCCCTGCTGGGGGCAAAGGAGGGCCGTCCATGCCTGGCTGGGTGGTATCAGCAAGGTCAGGGCTCAGAGGAGTTTGTATCTTTGATGAACTTCCACCTGTCCTCTGCTCAGACTTCACACACTCCAACTGAGTCCCATCTGCCGCTTCAGATACCGAGGACAAAGGCACTGCTATGGTCACTGGATTTGAGTGGTCTGCAGCCATGGCCACCATGGGCTCAGCTTGTTGGTCATTACCTGCTTCTGGTGCCTTCCTCAACCCGCCGCTCTCTTCAGAGCGTGTGCTGTCGGCCTCAGCCAGAGGCCCTCGCCTCTGCAGCCGCCTCTTACACACTCTCACCACCTCGTTCATGTGCAGAAAGCTTGCGGCAGCCAAGATGTCCTCCACAGGAGGAGACTCGTCCAGTTCCAGCACACCTTCATAGACAAAGTCCAACAGCAAGCCAAATGCAGCAGATGTGACAATGTCATTGTCAAGTGTGACACAGCTGTTGGTGCTGCTACCCGCTGGAGAGTCTGAGTAAAACATGTGAAAGAAAGGCGAGCATGAGGCTAAAACCGCCCGGTGAGCCAGGAAACGGGATGAGCCCACTTGAACGGTGCAATCGCAAAGGAAGCCCCGCTGTCGCTGGGAACGCAGAGCTGATAGCAGCTGCTGGGAATGCTGAGGAAACTCCATGACCTGAGACAAGAAGGGAATACGAATTAACTGTAGAAAGGTAAAACAAACAAACAAAAAAAATCCCCAAAAGATTCTGAATAAAAGACAACAATAATATTTCAAGTTAACTGATGCAAAATGTGACATATAGATAAACAAAAATATGCTTAATTTCTGTTTTTCTCCTCCCTGGCAACTCTACAATTAACATCCTTTGTTGATTAAGTCAAATACACCAAGTCAGCATATATCTAATCCAACTCAGTGTTGCCTTTCAGGCGCAATGCCAAGTTCTCTAGGTTGCAGGTTGGGGCCTCCATGAATCACCCTTGTTTGTCTAGCACATGCTACAGATGTTTGATTGTGTTGAGAGCTGGGATATCTGGAGGCTAAACCAACATCTGAAACTTGTTTTACTCCTTTAATTCTTCTTGAAATATTTTTGCTTTGACGCCAGTGAAATGAAAGGGTGTAAATGGTCTGCAACCATACAAGTCATGTACAAGTAACATTCAAACGAAAGGTAGACTGAAAAAAATTAACTTTGGGGGTTGTTACATTGACAAAAGAATATCATGTATTTTTAACACAATAATTTCATGTTTCCAATGAAAACATGATGAAATCATGTTGGATAAACAAGAAATTCTACAACATAACGTTTATGAAATGTAATCATGTTGAGATAACATGTTTCATGATCTACACGAAGTAGATCACGGGAGATCACGCGAGATCACGGGAAATCACGCAAGATCACGGGAGATCACGCGAGATAATCGTTTTGCCTTCCCGGGTAAACTCCACTCAAAATACTGAACTTTGGGGGTTATTACATTAACAAAAGAATATAATGTACTTTTAACTCAATAATTTCATGTTTCAAACGAAAACGTGATAAAATCATGTTGGATAAACAAGAAATTTAACAACTTAACGTTTATGAAATGTAATCATGTTGAGATAACGTGATTCATTAGTCAGACTGATATTGTGCTGAAAACGACGAGAGAGCTCAAGGGAGATCACGCGAGATCATGGGAAATCACATGAAGCCACGCGAGATAATCGTTTAAGAACTGCACTTTAGAATAAAGCTTATTTAAAAAAAAAAAGAAAAAAAAAAAAGAACTGCACTTTTACAAATGGCTGTAAAAACTACAGCATGAAAATATAGTAAGGTGGCTGGGTTTTGAAAATTCAGCTCTTTACTGTGATCTGAAATGTGTATGGAAAGTATATTGGACGTGGTTGGACCGCTGGATCACGTGCGGAAATTTTCAACTGTACTGTAAATTTTTAATGACTGCCAATTTGTAATCATCTAGCTTAAATGCATATTCAAATAGGTTGCCACATGGCAAGAGTTTTATACCTTTTGTAGTAAAGTGCCTGCACTGCACATGTAAAAGAAAATGGATAAAAATTTTCTGTTGTACCTTCTCTAATTGTTGAGTGTTGTTTCTACCCTTTCACCCAGCGCTGTCTTACAACACTTAAGTTAATACCACTTAAAAAATGTCTTTGAAGTAATGTAATTCAATCATGGAAAGGATTTCCACACCATTAAATATCTTTCTTTCTGCATGAAGCACGTTTGTTGAGCTAACTTAATTGTCATGAGTTGAATCAACTTAATTAAATAGTGTGAAGGTACCACTGTAGAATAAGGTGGTTTCAACTAAATTGGCATTCATCTTAATCAAGTAAAGTCAATTATCTGGTGCAAAACATTGCAAAGTAGTTGGGCTTGCTCTATTAAATTACATTAGGTCCAACTATAGTAAATGAGTTGAATCAACCTTAAAAGTTAAGTTGAGCCAACACATTCGCTTTAAATTGGAATAACCAAAATAAATTAAGTTGAGCCAACACAACTGCTTTACATTGGAATAACCAAAATAAATTAAGTTGAGCCAACACAATTGCTTTAAATTGGAGTAACATAATTACATGGTGCTGAAATAAAGTAATCAGGTGGAAATCCTTTCCATGATTTTTTTATGTTCATCCAAAGAGTTATTTTTTTTAGTGTAGAATCAAATGTGTCACAGCAAAAAGTTGCCTAAGGCATTCCACTACTTTAGCAAGCTTGTTGTCTCCAGATGTCATGCGTTTCCCAGAAAAATGATTAGATCAGGTCATGGTTCGCTTTCATCAATGGATCTTTGTTGTCCATGACCCTGTCACTGGCTCACCACTTTTTCTTCTTTCATATATACCGAACAGACAAGTAACACCCTAAAAAAGGTGCAATTTTGGTTCTGTTCTGACACAGTCGTCTAGGAATCATGATTTGGTCTTTGTGAAACTCACTCAAATCCATACGTTTGCCTATTATTTCTGTTTCCAAGTAAATTTCAGGACAAAATGCTCAGTTGATGCAAGTACATCCTGTTAAACCCAAACAGACATTTTGATGGAGAGATAATCAGTGGTTTTCACTTCAATTCATATTTCTACGGCTGTTTAATATACTTTAATTTTATTTAGCTGTATAAGGGTGTAAGGGTGAGCAAGTATGTTGTATATGTTTTATTTCTGTTTTTGTGCTGATTATAAATGTCTAAATTGACATTCTCTCTCTCTCTCTCTCTCTCTCTCTCTCTCTCTCTCTCTCTATATATATATATATATATATATATATATATATATATGTCTTCCAAGAGCTGCTCTGCTTTACCGTATCCTACTCTCCATGGCAACCAGGCTGAATTTCTGCGTCCAAAGGACTGAACCTTAACATATAACATATATTAAGAAGGTATACAATGCAGATGAAAAACCGAAACGTCCCTCACAACATTGTACACATCAGGTAAACACCACGAATATCATTCAATAACAAAAACAAGCATTAGCACAACTATGCTAACACTAGTTAGCAAAATTAGCTCCAAAATTTTAGCGCTTTGAGGCTGAGTGGGGGTTGAACCAGAAACGACACGTTTAAACGCTTCTTCGTCGTCTTATATTAAATGTAAATACTGTATTCATTTACCTGTATCAACTGTTATGTTTCTCAGCACTGGCTGCGGCTTTTCCTCTGTGGTGCCACATCACCGCATAAGGATGTGCTGCCACCTACAGGCGGAGGTGTGAAACAGACAGGAAGTGGAAACAAGCAGGACGATTGCTGAATGTACCGACCAAAATAATATTGGCGACTGCTTCTTAGATATAATTATAGAGCAGGGCTGACACTACCAAATAAAGCGTAAAGTTGTCACGGTAAAATGTAGATTAATTCAATTAATAACTCCTTCCCAAATTTCCAGCACAAGGTCTGATCTACCTGTATTTTAATGAACAGAGGAAGAGGAGGAAAAAGAGGAGGCAGAGGGAGGCGTAGTGAGGAGGTGAGATCCCAACATGTTACCTCCCTAATTTTTGATCTTAAAAATGTGTACTTTTGGCTGTCAGGCAGCATGGCAGATTTGACACGGTGCAGGCTTGGTTCTAAATATAAAACAGGACTATTATTAGGGTGGAAGAGAGTTGAGTGTGTATCAAATGAGACCTTCTTTACCACCAGGACAAAGATGTTCATCTGTCTAAATCCATGTCTTATGTGCTTCGACATGGAGCCACACAGATGGGACTTCAAATGGCTACAGGTGAGATGACACTTTCACAGTTTCAGACACAAATGAATGACTTTTGTTATGATTAATTCGTTCAGGAAAGACACGGCTAAACACAGAAGAACTGAACTAGAAGTATTTTCTATGGGCCTGAAAGAGTTTTTAAAGCTAATTGCAGTTGTAGTTTCTTTTGATAGTAAATTTCTTAAAACAATTTTAGTAATGAACTGAACTTGACTGCATTGTTTTATTGTAGGATCAGTTGGAACATACGAGTGATTGAACTGAATCTTACTTTTTTGGGGGAAGTGCATTGAGATGATGTGTTGTGAATTAGTTCTATGTAAATAAACTGAACTGAATTTGATTTATTTTTGGTTTTACTCTTAAGTTGACAGTGACAACACTAATGTTTCACTCAATAGATGTCTAGCCAATGATTTGCATATATATATATAAATGTTGCATCATGGAAACAATTTAAAAATATCATGTAGATTTATTCAAATGAAACTGTAAAATGTGACCATAGCTGTAACAACTTGTATCTCCACAGATGGCTTCCTGTTTGTGGAGGACCTCCTGGCTCACCCACAGTTCCACTTGTACACATTAGAAGACGTAGAGAGAGCCGTATCCACAAATGACAAGCAGCGCTTCAAGCTCCGCTCCCACCCAGAGGATGGCCGGCTGCAGATTCGAGCCAATCAGGGACATTCACTACAGGCAGGCAGAGCAGACGTGTTCCTAATTAAATCACATTCATTTAAGTTTTATACAACTAATGTAATTGTCATGATGAAAATTAAATGCATTTGGAATTATGTACAATTTAGTTCAGATTCAAACCAACCTAATTCTGGCATAGTGTACAAATTCTGATCCAGTTAAATACAGTATAATTCAATAAAAGTTATTGTACACTTCAGATATTGATAATGACTATTTATTATGAACAGATAAAAAGGTATCTAAGGAAGCACAGTAATTTGCATCAAGTGTTTGATTTTGCAGCAATCCCACATCCTGAACAAGCATGTGGTGAGTGGGAAAAAATAGATGTTCCTTTGCTCAGTAAAACCTCCACCTGACCACATGCAGTGTGAAAATGACAGTGTAGTGGCTTTAGTATTTTCTTTTGTAGTCAGTTAATGGACTGAGTTTATATTGCATTTTTCTATGCTATGACTGCTCAAAGTGCTTTTCATTAGCCACATTCACCACACTCGCATTCAGGCAACAGGGGGTTTAGTTCCTTGCCCAGAGACACATCAACATGATGGAAGCTGGAATCGAACACACAACTTTTGGACTGCAAAATGACTAATATTCCCACACTGAGCCACAGTCATCCCAGTAGTAAAGAAGTTAGAGTTTCACTTATGTTCTCCTTGGTGCTAGTCAGATATGTGGAAAATTGTAAACATTTTTTACCTAATTGAACAAATTGTTATGAACTTTAAATCTCATTTCTGCTCAGGTTATGGATCTGGAGCTAAAACCAGTTCTAGCTGGTTCTCCCGATTGCCCTGCCGAGGCCGTTCATGGCTCCTACCTCAGCAACTGGCCATCCATTCGACAGCAGGGTCTGAGCCGCATGAATAGGACTCACATTCATCTGTCAACTGGACTTCCAGGGGAAGATGGCATCATCAGCGGTATTCTCTATGTTTGAATACAGAAAAATCGAAGCTTATATGAGCTGAACATCAGATAGCAGCGTTATTTCTTTTCCCACCAGGCATGAGGAAAAACTGTGACCTCGCTGTGTTTATTGATGTCCCCAGAGCTCTGGCTGGTAAGATTAGCTGGTAATGGCTGCAGTTTAATCCTCTCCATCCACCCTGTGTGAGTAAAGAAATCAATCCTTTTACAAGTGTTTTATGTGTTTGTATCCGGCTTGTACAGATGGTATTGAGTTCTTCTGGTCAGAGAATGGTGTGTTGCTGACTGCAGGTGATGCTGAGGGGAAACTCCTTCCTAAATTCTTCACCCGAGCCCTAAAACTCAAGCCTACAAGTGAGGAAAACTAAAACACATTTCTTCTTAAGAAGCCAAACGACATTCCAGTTGTGTAATTTCTTGTGCTGTGTTTCAGGATGCATCCTTCCCCTGCAGTAAAAGCTGCTGTGCTTGATGTTCTCACCAAGCTTGAATCTAACTTTGCAGTATGTTTTCTTGGTTTACAAGGCTACACAAGTTTTACATTTCCTATAAATAACAGGATGACATACACTTGCAGCCCAATTTTATCTTCATAATAAATACTTAACCAGATAAATATAAGCTGACGTGGTACTTTTTTTGTCTATACTGTGCCTTACTAAAGTACTTGTGTCACATGATAGCCACAAATTTTCACATATTTTATTGGGATTTAATGTGACAAAGTAAAGACTCGAATAAGTATGAGTATGAGGTGGAGTGAAAATGGTACAGGGTTTTCTAATTACAAATAATCAAATAACTCGGCATGTATTTGTAATTAGCCCCCTGTGCTCTGATACCCTTCAACCCACTGCCTTCAGATTTAACCAAAGTTGTAATAAGAGAGCCTTTGTTGACACAGCAAACACATGAAAGAATGGGCTCAAGAAACCAAAGCTTTTCATCAAGTACTAGCAGTATCTGTGGTAATGGGTTTTTTTTGTTTGTTTTTTTTCTAAAAACAGGGACCAGAAAGTTCATTGCTAATGATGGGATGGATGAAGTTAAATGCAGAGCTCAATTGTAGAAGCAACTTTAAATAAAGGACTATATGATGATACTCTGTTTACCCTGAGTCTGAGGAAACAGGATGCAGACACTGTGGTTTAACGGGCAGCCTCAACAGTTCCTTACAAGATTATGGAAACACACACTCTGCATGACTGAGATAATTGGTTAGGAACTTTCAGTAAGAAAGTGCTGTTTTGACAGAAGACAAAACTTGAAACACTTTTGTTTATTATATTTTAAACAGTTAACTCATGCACGTTTAAATTCTCTGCTGAGATAATACAGGCATGTTCAATAATTTACAGACTAATGTTTTCGAGCTTTTATTTCTCTTAATTATTATTTTCTGCTTACATTTAATTAAAACATGACATTTATGATCAGAATATTACATCACACTAATAAAAAATATTTTGTAACATTCTGACAAATGAGTCTCTTCAGAAGGTATATTTTTTATTTTTTGAATTTGGCTGTTAAAGCTGTGTTCTAGTATTGTTATCAATACAAGTCCTTCTAGAGCAGTGCTGATTACAGTTATTGTTAGTCAGGCAAAAAAAAAAAAAAGAGAAGTTGCTGTCTGAGTCAGCTTTGTATTTCTGTAAGTTTGATCACCAGGCTTCTGGTTTTGGGCCCTCTATTATTTGTACCAGCAGCAGTCCATCACAAAAGGATTCAATATTGGATGTTTGGAGTCCCAAACTCTCTTTGTTAAACATCATGTGCATTTGGAGCAGATAGTAAATCAAAATCTGTCTGTTTGGAAGGTATGAGCCATAACTTTGTGTTTTTCCTGGTGGGATTCACAGAAAGAGGGAGTTTATGAATCAGTCTTTATGTATTTCAGTATTATAGTGCTTCATGGCCTCCGGTCAGCTTATGGAAGAGCTCCTCATTGAGTGTGTCGCTCTTCTCACGGCTGCGCGTCGACATGAAAATGTACCCTCCAATGAACTCGTGAACAATTTTACAGTCAGCCGTCACACAACCGAAGGCGATGTTCACGTTCCCTTCAAACTCGATGGCCATCTGGTCAAAACGGTGACAGCAGAAGGCATTAGTTTGACAAAGTGATCAGATTTGGGGAAAAAAACAAAACATGCAATTAAAATATTTTTTATCAATAACTCTGCATAATTTAAAAACATTTCAGAACAACCTTATTCAATCTTGGGTATCTAAAACATGAAACACCTGCTTACAACTGGAAAATACAATTTTTTTGAGCTGCTATAGCAGCCTGTATTATGACCTGTTTTATGTCCCAGTTTACGTTCCACTGCTTCATGTTGTTGTAGCGCCAAGTTTTCACCACGTCACCCACTGCCAGGTCAATACGGATCAGGCGGTTCGGGGCGATGCCCAGCACCTCATCCTTCCTGCTGCCCTTAAACCTGTTGGCCAGAAAACATTTATATTAATAAACCTCATTCAAAGTTCCTAGAACACTATTTCACACATTATTCTGTACTTTTAGACCTGTCTTTGGTCATGGTTTCGTCATGCTTATTGCCGTTCATCACTATTTTAGCTCAGCTATGTGTAAGGAGATGGAGCAGTTGGTCAGTTTCAACATAAAGAGCTTTGCTTGAATATGAATTATAATTTCCTCCTTACTTGGTGCATATCAATCTTAGGGGAACTTTAATTATGGTGGCTATTTATTATAAATATAAAAATAACAGTCAGCAACACCAGTGGAAAAACTGACAAATAATTTAAATTTTGTTGAACATAGTCTCATAAAACTACCATAGGTTGACAAAAATCAGAAACCTTTTACACACAACCCCACATAGTTTTAACCATGGCTCATTGCACAACTACTTTCCTAAATTCCCGTAGCAGCCAGTAGTACTGCCGAACTAACACTAGCCTATACATGAACAGAAACAAAAAGCAGAGATTCAGTTTGAGTTGTTATTTCAACTTCCTTGCCGTTTGCTGTCATAGTGCTACTGCCACCTTCTGATTTTTCAGGGATTTTGGGGTTGGTGTAGCCACCCCAAAATCCTCTCTCCTGTTTTCTGCAGCATCACATTTATTTAACCTTTACCTGACAACCACATATGAGAGTCCAAAATCAGGCAGAGCCTGCCAGATCTGCAGGAAGCGCATCAGTGCATCTGTCAGAGAAAGCTGAGCTACGTTCTGGTAGGCGTCCAGGATACGAGGGGTCAGCTGGAGAAGCAGGCACAGGCAAACCTCTTAGATATAATTACATTTTAAAATTAAAGACAAGTTGCTTAGCTCTACAGTACTAACATCAATTCTTTAATGAAAAATACATTTATGCTTTTTGACACACATTCAAATAAAAGGCGACCCATGCTTCCTTTAGCAGGTTAGGATAATTCTATGGTGAATTACAGGTTGGTGAAGCTCCACTTGGGTTGCAAGGTGACGAGCTGGGCTTTGCTGGGGTTGCTTGGTAACGGCACGGTGCCCCTGGGTTGAGACTTAACAATTGGGAAGTTTTTGAAACAGCTCATTTCCCAGACACCAAAAAACATTAACTTATTGCCAAAAATGGCTGGCTGGTTCTAGGAGCAGTAGACACCCAAATGGAAGTATATAAATATGCAAAATTAGAATTTTGCATAATAGATTCCATTTAAAACCAAATTAATAAATACTGTTATGTATTTTGGCTATGCAGATGTGCAAATACTCTTTCTTCCTCTACCTGTTTGGGCTTGTATTTCTTTTGGTAGCGTGGTGACACCAAACTGTGAGTATTTATGCTTTCATCGCTGGCAGCAGAATTATTGCTGGAGCCGGAGTTGGTCTTTTGCATGGCCAGGAACGAACGGATGCTCTGGATCTCACTCTGGAAGCTGCTGTCTGCCAGGCTCTTGCCTTTGGAGGCCAGCCGACATCCGGCCATCCACTGAGCGTACTGCTGCTCCTGCACAACATGAACCACAGGCAGAAGGAGGGGGGTTAGACAGGTGTGCCTGTGGGCTCAACCGAGTGGGTGAGGCAGAGATAAGTAGACAGAATGCTGCACACGACAGAACGATGGCACTGACATTTTCACAGCGCAGATAGACCTCGTTCATGCCTTCAGGTGCAGGGATCAGCAATCTGATAAGAAACTTCTGTGCTGCAACGTTGACGTCGGGAGCCACCTCACAGCCTAAGAGCAGGAAAGCAAAGTAGGACATTGAGAGCTGATAATTATGGGTTAGCTGTTGAAAAGCTGAATTATGAACATCAGTTTCACCGACAAACAATCTTTCAAAAGGGGAAACTGGTTTAAAGAAGAACCCCTTTTCATCTATCAAATTGTTTATGTTTAATCATTCAATGAAATAAAACTACTTTTTCTTTCAAATTAAAATTTGTTTTCTGTACCTTTAAGGTTAATCTGTTGAATAGGCTCTCCGATGCTCTCCTCTTTGCTCTTGAAGTAAGAGATGGACGTATCCTGGAATTTGAACCAGTACTGCTTAGATACCTTCAGAGTGAGCCTCTTGGGCCTGAAATGCACAGTCGCATTGTTTGGTTTCATCAAAAATATTTTCGAGAAGTCATATGAGAAACAGAGTTCAAATCTGACCTGAATATCTTCAAGTAGTCGTTGAGTTCTGGTGCTGTCATGTTTTCCTGAATAGAAGTTCAGAAAAGATGATTCTCTGCTCCTCTTGTTAAATTACCAACGATATGTTGTTGCTTTTTCTATTGTCATTATTATTACAATCAATCAAAATAAAACCTAAATTAATAGAACATTTCAGTTGCTTAAAGGTGGAGTTTAATTTTTTATCAGCGATTAAGAATTAAAATCCAAGCTACCAGCAGGTCTGAGGCGGAGCTGCTCTCTCCCTCCATCTTGACCTCCAGGGACTGAAGGGCCGACTCCAGGTCGTCCAGGGCCGCGTTGGAGCTCATCATCTGGGGCTCTGACAGGGCCACCTTATTGATGTGGTACTAAATGATTTTACATGTAAGAGAGGACAGAAAGAGACATACAGTAAGTGTCTCCCTCACATAGAAGAAGCTGTTAGCTGACGGTCAGGGCAAATAGAGGTCATAAAAATGCAGGTTTACTGTATCTGCAAGGAAGCTTTTAAAATTACACAAATACCCACAAGTATTAACAGCAGCTTCTGATGCGTTGGTTTTATAAAATAGAAAACCTGAAATAAATGTAAAAGGGAGTCTACAGTACTTCGTAATTCTGTAGATTTCACAGGAACAAGCAGGAATTATTGTCCTATTTGGTCACTCATCTTTTTAAAGTTCTTGCACCTTCCTTTATGGTCCTGCCACATCCTTTCAAATCATTTCAGGCCTGAACTTGGACTAGGACATTGCAACCTCTTGAATCTTTTCCTTTTTTCTGTTATTCTTCTGTAGATGTGTTACTATGTTTGGATTGTTGCCCTGTTGAATGATCCAGTTTTGATTCTTGACACATTTGTGCACAGAAACATTCACGGTAGACTCAGTGAATGAGTCCTTTGGCATTCAAACAAGCCCAAATCACCATAACTCCACCGCTGTGCTTGACAGTAGGCATGAGACGTTTGGTGTTTTGTACATGTGGAATTTATCATTTTGTTGCCTTTTAAGGCATTCTGAATTTATTCCGTTATTTTTGAAATACTTGTGTGGCTTAAATGTTTGGACTTCAGTCTTTGATACAGTTGTTGTGGGTTCAACTGATCATATTTCTCTCTCAAGAACCTTTAAAATATAGGTCTATCCTCTTTGAATCAGAGCTGACATTTTCTTATAAATTACTTGTAGATTTAAATCTGCACACAGAATGCTTTTAATGTGAGTTCACACAGAAGGTTTCGTCAACATCTGCACTCGAACATTAGAGTTTCTGCAAAATTTGACATTTAAAGCTTTCGTGACAAAATTATCCACTTCCCTCAGAGAGTTACATATATCCCCATTCATCAGCAGGAGCAGCATTTTTTAATCGTACCTGGAGCGCTCCAAAAAGCATCATCTCCTCCTCGGTGCAGTCGATGTCTTCCAGCAGGATGGCCCAGCGAGCCTGCTCATATAGCTGGGTGAGACGCACAACATCGTACTGCCGGGTAAAGATTGAGGTGATGGCAGAATTAATAGACATTGGACACATTACCAATCCCACACACAATGATTGCACTAAAACAGCACACACAAACCTTGGGTTCTATGTCGTAGAAAGAGTAATACTTGAAGCGAAGCCACAGCCGGTCATTTTCTTGGATGTTTTGCTGCATGAGACATCGTGACGAATCCAACCACCTGAGGGGGGAAAACACAGAGCCTATATGGGTTTGTGTTTTTATGAGTGAATATATACAATAATGTTTGTTTTTTCATTAAATTAATTTCAGAGTTTAATAAAGTTTGTTGTAAAAAACAAGAAAAAGGGCCCAGAATAACTTTTTTAAAATAAAATTGTCATTGTTTTCCTTGCAAACTCTTCAATCAGTTAATATAGAAATAAAGCTAAGGATAAAGTGGCAAAGACGCATTTGTGTCTTAAAAAGATTCAAAATGTTTTTCTTTTTGTTTTGTTTTCAATTAAAATAATTATTGCCCCTGAAAGCTCTTCAGGTAATCCCAAATTCCTCTAAATACACAGGCACATCTCAATAAATTAGAATATTGCTAAAACAATTCATCTTCAAATCTTCTTCAGTAAGCGCTTACGGTCTCAATTTGGTACTCACTCTCACTTCAACAGTCAGGAGAAAACATATCTGTGAGTTAAAGTGACAAATGTCATTTAAAATGATGAGTAATGATGTTGTAATCACGTCCTCTTGCTGTTTCTGACCAGTGTGTAATTTTAGCAACTTTTAAGTGAGAATAGACATTAGCAGTGTCCTAATATGTTCCTCAAACAAACTGCATTTTTTAATGTTAGATCACACAGGAAGACCTGAGGTATTTTCTTGAGTTTAGATTGTGTAAATTTTGCAAAAAAAATAATAGAAGAAATGGTTGCTGTGTCTACAAAGTGGAGCTCCTTGGACGATGTTACCACATGAGCTAGAAGCAGATATACCTGCCGTGGATGTGAGATTTGTCCACCACACTTGCTGGGCGGTACTGCTTGGCGATGACCTCTGGAGCAGGAGGAGGCTGAGTGACCGACAGCATCTTGTAGACGCCCCCCATCTGCTCTGAGTCAGCGAAATGAGCTGGCATGCCATTATACAGACAGGGCCGGGAAACTGACAGGAAGTGGGAGTGCACAGACTGCTGTGAGATATTCAGGCTCAAAACGGGAAGCGCAATGGCTTACATTTACTTATTTTCAACAAACATTGTGCCTTGTCAATATGCCTTCAATGTGTAAAAAAAAAAAAAAAAAAAGATGTGGCGGGTGTACCCGAGGAAAGGGGCACCTCGGTCAGGTCGTAGATCTCCTCTGTCAAATCTTTGTCTTTCTTCTTCTTCTTCTCCTCCACAGGACGGAGGAGGGAGAGCTCCTCAGGATGGCGGATGTCTGTGGAGATCAGGAAAGTAAACAGATGTTTATTAGCCCTACAAAATATCAAATGTGTTTTATGTTTAGGAATGTTAGAGCAATCCTTCAGTATTCTATTTCATTAGGTTTAGATTTACTGTTTTGTAGCTATCACTGGGATAGCAGAATACGCAGTACAATAGCAAGACTGAATCCTTTACATTTTACTCCTTACAAGATCAAATGCAATGGCAGGTCATAACAAAACCCTAGCCTGCTCTACAGACGGGTGTAGGCAAGAGAAGAGATTCACCACGTAAAAGCACAAACTTTTGACAAGTCAGATCTTGGAAAATCAAGGTTAACAATACTAAAAGCTCTTTGATTATGATCAGTTTCTGATCCTAAGAATGCTCTGTTTTCTTGATTAATATCTATAGCAAAACTATTTTATATAAACTCTCCTACTCAAAGTCAACCTTCATCATTGACTTTCTCTATTTTGCTTAATATTTGCTCATTACTTCAATTCTCTAAGTATTTCGATGAATTATGAAAATAAATAATCATAAACACACCTAAAATTGACATGCAATTTAAATAAAGACCACGTAGGTCATGCTTCTGATCCACATTTGGGTTGGTCAGTTCTTGTGTCCAACGCCTTCTGGCTGGTAATATTTATTTATGTCACGTTTGTACATTTCCCTACAGTAGAAATGAGTAAAGACATGAATACTTCAAACCATTCACTGTCAGAGCAGATATGAAACAGACCCTAAAGTGGATATGAACTGGTTGGTGCAAAAAATGTATATATGTAGTTTAATCGGATGAAGCTAAAACTGAAGTGCTTTGACAGGCCTGACCATTGTTAAGTTTGCAAGAAAAGTCTGAGAGCAGCAACTTAACTGTGAAATCTGAGGGTGGCAGAATCAGGCTCTGTGGGTGTTTTACTAAAAGAACAGTTTCCCTTCTCAAAATAAATGTCATTATGAAGAAAGATGTTGTTTTTTGGAAATATTTATCATAAATCTGAAGATGTTGGCCAGGAAGTTACAGCTTGGGCACAAATTATACATGAACAACAGCTCAAATTAATTAAAAAGTAGCTTATAGACAAAAATATTCCCATTTTGTCAGTATGATTACAATGTTGCATCCATGACCTCAAATCAGAAGGTCTCATTTTCTGTGTTAAAGGTCAGATTATAGATGAGGTCAGTGACTGAATCTCAGATCATACATGGTTAAAGAAAACTGGTGAAAAATGTCTGTATGTTCTTCATAAGTTTTTTAATTATGAAACAAATCTCACAATTCTGGCCAATTTTAGTAGGTGCAATGGTGTTGTACATTGTTGAAAAAACACAGGCTGCTCCAGGTCCCATAGGGACATCAACAGCATTGATCAGGGGATTCTGTTTTCAGAGCTCATCACCGTCATTTAGTTGCTCATAGATAATAGCTGCCCATTCACAGAAACAATAGAGAAACCAGTTTAATTTCAACAAGGACAGAAGGGCAGCGACCAAGAATGCCTGGGCTTCAAAATCAATGCCTGAAGCCACACTCACAATGTTCATACATTCATACACCAACTGGTAGCTTAATTTATGGTATTAGTATTAGTCAAGTCATTCAAAGCCTGAACCCTGTAAGCTTTTTTGTTTCCAAGCCAGTTTTGTCAAACATAAAAGTTTGTTGCTTTTTAAACAATTTTCAGTCTGCTACCTTTTCTGGGGATTTCTGGTGAGGAAATGAGACCAAGCATGAAAGCATGAAAGAGACTGAGAAACTTTTTTTTTTTCTTGTAATGACCACAGTTTCTTGTAATGACCACTGCTTGAAGAGACTGAGGGAAAACACTCAATGATATAAATATAAACATCAACGCTTTGAGATAAAAATGCAAGAAAGACAAAAAAGGCAGAAAGAGGGAAGAAAGAAAAACCTACTGAGCATCCTGCAGATTCCCATCACGGTCTGGAAGACGGGGTTGGAGAAGCAGGCCCTCAGCATCACAGTTTTACCGTTGGGCAGACCCAGTTTAAGTGGCTTATGTTGCGGCATGAACAGCAGACGGGCGTCAGCGTGAATCCCATATTTCTCCAGAGTCCAGGCTGTCCGCAGGAGCCACCGCTGCTTCTGCTCCCACCACAGCGCGTGATCCGACCAGTCACGCTGCAGCTCTGTATAAGACAAGAAGGAAATACCTGGATTAGTTACAGACACTTATGCTTGGCTATTTTAATTGCACAACACTTTGGTACTGAATACCCTCAGGTAGACTGCATGTCAACAAACATTAGTGCTCTCTTTATATTTGGTATTTATTTCCCAGAGAAAGTATTCCTGGCCCTCTGTGTTATTGTGTTTATCTGTTTCTTTCCTTTCTCTTAACTGCCAGCTGTTTCAGCAGATGGACTGGGCCTCGTTCTGCTGGATGTTTCCTCGTGTTGAAGAAACAGAGGTTCCTCTCCCTCTGTGGCAACACATGCTTGCTCAGGAGGAGGGATTGGTGCCGAAGTCAACTACTCTATGCAATCAGACAGGCTTCCTTGGAGATATAAACTTTCACTAATTTACATTAAGCCATCAGCTGAATGTGTCTGTATTGTACTATAAATTATATGGAATTTAATTATAAAACTGAATCTAAGGATGAACAAACGACATGATTTGTTGGGAGCTTTAGAAAAGCATTCTGACCTCCCTGATATATTTTATTGTGATTTTCTTTGATTGACCAAAAGAAAGAGTGTAGCATAACTGTGAAGTGAAAGAAACAAACTCTGTTTTCAGTTTGCTTTACAAACAATTTGTTTGAATTTGTTTTCAACCTCTAGTAATCAGATTTTATTTAAGACTATGCTAGATCACATTACTTTCAAGATGCAGAAGTGAAATTGTCTTTCTTGAGTCAATGAAATACGTTTTATTTTATGTCTATGTTTATTGTGACTATGTTTTGGAATTGGGTGTCTTTTCCTTTCCCTTTGTATGACCCTTGGCTTGCTTGTAAAAGGGATATTCAGATCTCAATGGGACAAACCTGGTTAAATCAAGGTTATTATTATTATGATATTCCTAAACAAAATGCTGTTCAACAAACCTCAGAAGCCTTCAGAAATTATCTATTAAAACAACAAACCCTGCACCTCACAACGGCATCCCCATTGTGAGACAATGTGGTAACTAAATCATGAGGTGTGAAATGTGAAATCTTTTCTTCAGCAAAGACACTAAATTTGATCAAAGCTGATGGGGAGATGCATGGAGCTAAATTCAGGGGAAGCCTAGAAGAAATCATTTTAGGAGACTACAAAATATTTCAGATTGGTGTGGAGGTTCACCTTCCAAAAGGACATTCCCAAAGCATGATAATGCCCCCACCATGTTTCACCACTTGAATGGTGTGTTCAACTGATGGGCAGTGTTATTTTTTTTTTTTTTGACTAAGTGATGTATAAAGACAACTTTATTTAAGGATGTCAGAGTTAATACCAAAACAACACCTTTCAGATTTTACATTTATCCTTTGCCTTGCACTAAACAATAAAGTTTTATCTTCAATAATCACATAAAATACCAATAAAATTCCTTAAAATCTAGCACAATGTAGAAAAAAAATCGAATATGAATACATATGCAAGCCCATAAAAGTTTCTACTGTCAGCCCATGTGATTGAGAGAGACAGTTGAAAACAGATAGCTTGACTCACGTGTCTTTTCCACCAGCTTGAGGATAACCCCTCCAACGTGGAGGTCAGAGGCAACGCTGATAGTGACAGGAGGGGCATCAGGCCCCAGGTCCTCCACTTTGACTGACAAGTCCCACGCCGCCATACTCTGAGGGAGATAAGAGCAGAGTGTGTGAAGGACAGGCTGAAGATAGGACTGTTCTCAGGAGAAACACGAACATTGACTAAAATACAGCCTGTGAGATCTCCAACAGGATAAAAACCAACATGATGAACACAAATCTTATGTGTGATCTTATTACACACATAAGATCACTTCTGTTAGAGTAAAATGTTTCCTACTTATTTTTTATTTATATAGAAACAATAAAAATAACTTTACAAGTGTTGCTTAGTGGAAGATAGCCCTTCTCCATGGTCAATATCACCTGATACTGAGTAACATGGAGACACAAACATACACTGTGAGTGACATGTCAAGTTTAAATGCTATTTCCTGTTTCGGTCTTAAACTATCACCATGGATGCATACTTCCGCTTTTCAAATGCATGCAGGAGGGGAATTAGAAACCCAACATGGGCTTGGCTGTTCATTCGATGGTGACACACTCACCTCCTGCATGTAAATAAAAGCCCATATAAAATTTGATTTTACTTCTGGGTCTAAAATATGTTTACCTTTCAAAATCATAATCTTTTTTACAAGCCAACTAGAGATGATGGTGGCACTGCGTAAAGATAACATGCTTCAAACTCTCCACTTTTACTCGAAGGCCTAGACATTTTCGACATTTTTATGTTTAAATAATATATTATAATTTGTGTCCAATTCATACAGTCATAAAGAGCTTCTTAAATTACCTCTATATTTTTATATTTTATAAAGAAGCTCAAAATATAAAAACCCAGTGCTATTTTCTCTGTTCTCATGCTTTTTCCCCCCACACAGAGACATCTTGTAAAAGACAGTACCGTCAGTCTCCTCCGTCCACGATCTTAAGAACTGGACCTGGTGGGTTCCTCTTGTCTCTGTCAGAGAGCTGAAGAAGTTTCCCTGGTCTGCTGTGAGAATTTGCACCAGTCTTGCCTCTCTTGGGTAGGGCACGTTGTGGTGTGTGGCGAAGCCTCTGCCTTTGCTGCTTGTGTCACCCGTGTAAAAAAAAAAAAGAGAAAATCTTGTTCCTTTTTTTCATTGTCAGTTTCCGCCAGGCGGAAATGTGAACACCAGTTAACTTCTGACTGACGACCTGTGTTGAATGATACATTAGGCAACATCTAATTTACACACATTTAAAACGCTTGTGTGAGTTGCCATGTCAGATGTTAGTAATTTAGGGTGTGTGATATTACTCCTTAACTTCAAAAGTCAAGTTTCTTTGCTTTGGCTAAAAAACAATGCTAATTTAGGTGTTTGCTAAAATTAATAAAATGTTTCACATAAAACAGTGCCTTATTAAGTGCAACCAAAAACAAATGAAATATCAAAACGGTTTGTCATGTACATACATTTAAATGTGCATTTAAAAAAAACATATTTAAAAGATTAATTTCAGATTCATTGATTAAATTTTGAAAACAGTAAAAGAAAATGTCCAAAATGCCCAGAAAGAAGGTAGAAGTAAAAATATCAAAAGTTAAAAGTTCCTGTCATATACACAGACACCTACCTTGAATTTCTGCGACTATAAACAAGAAAAACATAGAAATGTATATCAGAGAAAGCTAATTCTCCATAACAATGTAGGTCAGTATAAATCAGTCTTCACGTTTTTGTTTTAGCCAATGTTTCGTCTGGGAATCGAAAACTCTAAGATTAGTTTCTGTGTGGGGTCTTTGTGTGCACTGGGCAACAGTGGAGATTGGCTCCATTTTTGTTATTATTGAGCGTGACGCGCATGCGCCATGCTGGAAAAAAAAATATGACTCAGCTTCTACCTGAGCGTTTAAAAAAGATGAGGCCTGGCCGCACAAAGCCACAAAACTGTCGGTCTGATACTCATGAACTTTGGGACCTGGATTAAAAATGATATTTTCTGATCTCTCAAGACGCGGAATCCAAGTGGACGCCCAGCCTTATGACTGAAACTTTTGTGGATCTGATTGAAATCCTGTCAGTGTTTATCGAGGCCTATTTTAGCGTGTTGTTCTTGACTTACTAGTTAGTAGGCTGCAGTGAAGCCAAATAGGCCGCGGGAGCGCCATGTTTGAAATCGCTGAGGTTGGTCATTCGGTAAGTTATTTTTCGGAACCCTTATTCTAAGTTGTTTGTCTTTTTCCACCGATGATGTTAGTGAAGCTGTTTTGTGTGTCTAAACAGAGCAGCACACAAGGAGAGACCCAACCATGGCCTCTCAGCGGCGGATTGTTTGGTTGCTGGCGTCCCTGAAATATCTCAGGAGGTATAATGGCATCTGGAGCTAGCAATTGATCGATTATGGATATACTACAATCAAGCTGAGGAATCGCTTCCGTCAAGCTGAGGACTCCCTACAAGGTGCCTGGGGGATCCGCCCAACCCATCAAAGGTTGGTTAAGTCAAAGAACTGTTCCAATGGCGGGTCCAGAAGACATCTCAGGGTAAGAGAGGAAGCAACCACAGCTGGTGTAGCTTCTGTGGAAAGAAAAATAACTGAGAAAACAAAAAGCTTAGTTTCTAACTAAACTTTTTAGTTAGAAAATGTTTAGTTTCTAACTAAACTGAATGTTTAGTTAGAAACACCAGAGCGCCACCGTCTGGCCTCTCTCCAGATCAGTTCAGTTCAGAGTAGGGAACTATTTCTGGCTTTGTTTTTTTCCCCTCCGTGGGCTGCCACCTTATCGTGCTGGAGGGGTTTGAGTGTCCCAGTGATCCTAGGGCTGTCGGAGGCTTCGTGCCTCTATTTGGGTCGGGTCTGCTGGGGAAAACGGGTCCTAGGTGAGGGATTGGACCAAGAGCTGCCCAAAGATCGCTTAGAAATATAAACACAGAATGTTCCTATTTAGAGATGGCGATATAGACAGGGTTCCAGTTTACAACCAGATCTATAGACAGAAGTCAGTTTCTCCCAAAGTTTTATCAGCCTGGTGGGCCACCTGGCTTTTTATAACAGCCCCCCCCCCGCACTCCCCCAACAGGTTAAGGGTCATTTTAAATGGGGATTGTGCTACACCAGTGACAGCAAAGACATATTAAATTCTGGTTTCCTTCATTCATCCATCCATCTAAACTGGTTCTCTCCATCCATCCATCCTGGTTCCGTTCCATTCCTGGGAATTACGTGACCATTTTTATTTCTTTACAGGGATGTACCCACAATCTGTTAAAATAACAATGAATAAAACCAGAAAATCCTGGGAGTTTGTCTTTGAATGTGGATATTGAGATGACAGAAAAAGAAGTGATATTAAACATCAGGGACAATGTTATCCCCAATGTTCTCTCCAATGTTTAAAGTTGTCAAGGGTGTTTAAAGTTGTCCCCAATTTTTTATTTTATCTCCAGTGCTTAACATTGTCTTTGATGTTTAAGGTTATATAAGGTTAAATTGTCATTATTACTATGTTTACTGTATCTGGAATGTTTTACTTTATCTCCAATGTTTAATGCAAAAGTTTGTAACCATTTTGTCTATGTAACACAGTTTATTTGCTGGCTCTTTAGCACAGTATATTGAAAAGGAACATGAATATTATAACATGGTTTTAATTACAATTTTTTGATAATTAGGACATTGTAAGTAAGTCATTAAATTGAGATGAATGATATGATTTAATAATTGTTATTCCTACTCCTTTTCAAACAGAAAAGGAGTGATGAGCCAATTATTTTGTGCTTGGTTATGTATTCATGATTTATTTTTATTTTATTTATTTTTTTTACAAATTGCTTGTTTTTATCGACCTGTTTTACAAATATTTGATGTATTTCAGTTTGAGTAAGCTAGAAGCACCTACAGAACAGTGCTGCTATGACTGTTTGTGTGCTAGAAGTGAGCTAAGGTGGAATAATTTGTTTGTACCAGGTTGTAAATATTTATTCTGAAGCAGGTCAAAGAGAATCCAGTGCTGTAACGGCTGTTGATTAATGGAGATGCTCATTGTTGCTCTCATATCTTGTCTGTCATCAGTCGTCCTTCAAGAAACAGATTAATTACTTGTGCGCTAAATAGAGGATGGTAATGATATTATATGAGATATTGAAGCTATGTCATAGTGATGTAATATTAGTGTACATTAAATCGTATCATTTCAGGTGCGAGGTTACCTGCGCAATCCGTTGGACACGTTGTGGCCTCGCTGCATTTGATAGTAGACTGCCATACAACGTATTAATGAGCAAAAAAGAGCTCGCGGTGAACTGCATTTGATTTTGTAGATGTCTGTGTTTAATTTAATTTCAATAAAAACTTGTTTCATCCGTCTGATAGTGTTTTATTCTTACAAATGCCTATGTAAAATATTTTTTAAAAGGTAAGATATTCTCATAAAAGGATTAGTGCAAATATCGCTTTAAACGGATAGGATATTCTGATGAAGGAAGTGATAGTTTTGTGTTTTTTTGTCGTGTATATAAATTGTTCCAGTGCTATGCTACGCATAAGTCCTAAGCTTCAAGTTCCGTCTTCTCATTCAAATAATGTTATCCAGTGATAATATTTAACATTAACGCAGCCTGTTATAGTTTGTAAACATCACGGTAGAAGTTTTAAACGCGTAGCATCGACAAATAGACATATCTATTTGTCGGTGCTACGGTAGGAAAACCTGTAGCACAGACAGTCAGAACCGTGTTCATGTCTATGGTCAGAACACCGTTATACTTAAACGGCCATTGTATCACCTCAATCTGTAATTTCCGACAGCCGTAAAGCTCACACTGAGTTGTGACCGTTAGCTTCGACTCTTCCATTTTCACTCGATTATGGGATATACAGATAATAAAACACAGCGCTGCTAATATTAGATTTATTTTAGATACCACCCTGTTCTTCTATTATGAATACCAGAATCCGAAATATACAGCAGTTATTGATATTTATTGATTTTAATCAGTTAGTGATCATGGAACACCCCTGGTTGATGGTACATTCCACACGTTAACTTCCGAAACAAAAATGGCACATGAGATTTTGCAGTAAGGGGTGTGTTTGTGTCGAAAGTGAAAGCTAACAGCAGTGTGGCCGACACTTCAACTTTGAAACCCAGCTCTTTGCTGTCTGCTAGGTGTTACCTAAACATGGCACTGCTAATGTCAGCTCGAGTTTCACACATCAGAGCCCTGCCCTGCAGCGCTCTGTCCCGTATCCGAGCTGACTTCCAGACATCAGGTGTCAAGTTCAGGCACTTGTTACCTCCGGGTAGCCCTCAGCTCAGAGGGACGGGAGTATCGAGTCCCGTACGAAGCCATATTAACGCCGCAGTCCGAGGTGACAGATTCTCCACCACTGCAGCGGCGCTTCGCAAATCCAGCCAGGCTAACGGTTCCTCTTCACCAAGGGGGAGGAGAGGCTGGCTGGGCAAGTTTGCCCTCGGTGCTGCTCTCGGAGTGGGCGCAGGCGCTCTAGTACAGGCCCTCCACACTGGAGTTTTAACCGCCATGCCTCTAAAAATTAACCTGGACTCTGCTGAGAGTGACTGGAAGGAAGCCAAGGGTGAGAATGTCCAGCAGTGGCAGGGAATAATTCTTCAAGATGTTACAGAGTTTTCAGTCAAAAACACCTACTGTCAACTGGTACAAAAAGTTGTAATAAGTTTTTGATAAATAACAATGTATAAAACCCAGTAGACAGTAACTTAACAGTTTTAAGCTTGTGCTAAGCAGGATTCACTATTTATATATATATATATATATATATATATATATATATATATATAATATTATATTTTAGTATGTGCTGCCTTCCTAAAGTAACTTCTACTTAAGCTACTTTCAGTTTATCTTACATGAAGCTTTACTTTTGTCTGAATGTTTTTTTTTTTTTTTTTTCAGTTTCTGAAACACATTAGAAAAGCATTCACACCATCTAAATCTTTCCTATGTTTTGCACTCGGTACAACTACAAACATAAAATTAATTTTTTGTGGATTTTACTTATCGACCAACATAACAAGCAAAGTATAATTAAGCATATTATTCTGAAAAGTGTTGCATGCATTTGCATTCAGGCCCTAAATATAATTAATTTGTTTCAGTTTAGAGTATTTTGAGGCAACAGTAAAAGCAGCAGTAATTAAATCTACTCCACACTTTTCAGATTGCAAGTTATAAAGCCTTTAAAGAGCTGCTCATTATTTTATTCTCAGAACTATACACTACTTTATGTTGGTCTAGCACCTAAAATCTCAGTAAAACACATTGAAGCTAATAATAATGTAAAATAACATGGAACTGTTAAGGAGGTTAGGAAGATTTCTTGTTAGATTATAACCTTCTTCTCTTTCTTTTCCCTAGATTTTCTGCTGTCTCTGTCCGTGAAGGACAGGCGCGGCTACTACAGAACCTCTGGCTCGGTGCCGTTGGGTGACATCCCTGTGTGGACTCCCACAGCAGGTCAGACATCCCACATCTGTAAACATCTGCATCACTCGGAGTGGTGAAGCAGTGGTGGCGATGAAATTCTTTTCACGAATTAGAAACAACTTTTATTACCAACATAAAATTACAAAATACTGTGCAACCTCTTTTAAAAACCAAAAGCAAACATAAACAAATATTTAAGTTGATTAAGATGCTTATTCCTAAAAAAAAAAAAATTCTTAGCAGGGGGTCACACCATCCTAAGATGGGCATGTGATTTAATGCTGTTCAGAGATGGGTAGACAAAAATTGTACTGCAGCATACTTTTAATTGCATAACAGTAAAATGTAAAAATAAAAAATACTCCAGTAGGAGTAAAAATGAATTTGCTAAAAAGGGTTCTCAAGCTCTAGCCGATCATGAACAAAAATGTAAAATGATAAGCCAATTATGGTATTTACTACAATAAAATAAAAAAATAGTAAAACATAAATTACATAATTACAAAATATCAAAATCTGGCAAAGGAAACACACCAAATCCCTCTTTTCCACAACCGTTTTTATTTATTTATTTTGAACATGATAGAAGTATAAAGTCAAATACATGAACAAGGAATGTAAAAGATAAATGTTTGTACAACAGTAATCATAACATGCTTGAAATCTTACAGTTATTTATATGCGTCAGCAGTGCAAAGCACTTTCAGTGACAGCGTATATTGTTTATACGCATGAGCTCCATATGACACATCATGACAAGCACATAGAAAATAACATGAGAGCTTGTGTAGAAACAAGAAGTCTCAGGTCAACATAAACTGTCAAAATGTGGCTGGTACATTTAGGTTAAAACGTAACTATTCTTCATTTAGTGAAGCAACTTGAGGTGAGTAGAGTAACCAGAAATTATACTCGGGTAAAAGTAATTTTAGTTCAAAATATCACTCAAGTAGAAATAAAAAGTAGAGAGAGCGTAAATTGACTCATATAATCCTTGAAGTTACTCAAGTAAAATGTAACTGGAATAAATATAATTAGTTACTGGAAGGCCTTGTGTTCTCACTCTTTTCTTCTTATTTTAGCCACTATTTCCCTGCCATAGTGCCAATTTCTTAGCCACTATCTGTCTATTTTTCTTAGCCACCCTGTGACTAAAATAAGAATGTAAAACGAAGACATTTTGAACATGACAGATTAAATGTCTCATTTTAAGCCACGCAGGTTCCTTCCTCTACTTGTTTCAGAACAGATTTGTCTTCCGTCTCTGGTGATAAGTTGTCCTAATCGGTCCTTCAGGTTCTCTCAAGGCGACTGTGAACAGCCTAGGGCTTTGTGACAGAGCCAATCTTGCATGTGGCTGTATAAACCTCATATTTAAATAAGTGAGAAATCTGTAAATTGCATGACAAAAACTTAAGCTACCACTAGAGGGAGCTCACATGCTTCCAGTGTCACAGATACCTGTCTGCTGATCCCTGTTCTTTATAGAGATTTCTGTTGCAAACCAAGCTGAGCCTGGCTGTGTTTGCTCCCGTCCTCAGGTGCCTCTAAGCCGAGTCGCTACATGAGGAATGAAACGTTAGAACAGAAGATTTCCGTGTACAGTGGTGACATAACCAAGATGGAGATAGATGCCATTGTCAATGCAGGTATGGGTGTTCTATTTTGTTTTAGACAGGTCTGTGCACAATTTCACCCACTCTACATGAAAAATGATAATTTTCTAGCATCATAAAATAAAATCCCTTTTTTTTTTCCTTTCACCGTTGTTTCCCAAAAAGTACAGGAATGAACATTTTGAAAAACACAAAAGGGAGAAATATAAAAGGCATTATGAATTTAAAAGGTTCCAGCAGTATTTAGCCTGGCTGTGCGTTTATGGGCGTATGCATAAATTTTGCAGGAAACATCTGTGAGCGGCTTCTGAGCTGTAATTATGTGCATAATGTATTTTCAGCGTGTTGGTAGAACAGCCAGAGGCTTTCAAGTGATTATCTGCATAGTGTTCAAGATATTCTTCCAGCTAATTTGAGTACCCTACTGAAGAAAGTGAGAACAACAGAACTGATGTGTAGGGTTGGTAAAAAATACCAAAGAATTTCAATATAAATATGACAAGGGACTGTTTAGCTTGGAATGAATAGTAGAAGCTTAAATTTCACACCAGTGAAAAAGATATAGATAGATGGATATTTTATTTATCCCGGGGGACATTTATGTATCTAATAGCTCATAAAAACATAAACAAAAACTAATTTCAGTTAAGAATATATGACCAAAAAGATAAACCATTTCTGCTTCCACCACACAGATCAGATTTTGATGAGAAGTGGAAATCTCTTATATCTGCATCTTCTGAATGTTCAATAAAAAGTACTGCATATTTTATTTTTTCCAATATCTTAAAAGTTTTGAAGAAGTAGATTGAGAAACAGAAGCTCATGGAGGGTTTTCATGAATTCTCAAAGGGAAAGATGTTTGAAGAGACTGATTTGAAAAAAAAAATGTGAAGAAACACATTGATTAGACTTGAACATACTTTGAAATCCTAAGGTAGAAAGAGATGCATACCTTTTCCTGAATTGTCATAGGTTCTTGAGCAAATCCTTGCTTTGGTCAAAATACAACCTTACACTTCTGAAGCCTGCATCAGAGGACAGGCTTTTAAGCAAAGTTCTTTGGAGCCAATTTTTAGAGGATGAATGAGACGTGCAAATAAACAAGGACATAACAGTGATGATATTAATTAGTTGGATGAAAAGCATTCTGTGTGCATAGCAAAGAGATCATCTAGTTTTGTGTGTGTGTGTGTGTGTGTGTGTGTGTGTGTGTGTTAAAAACAGCCGAGGAAAAAGCAATCTGTAAAAACAGCAGATAGACAGAAGCTGACCCATAGATGAGGGTAAGAATGTAGATCTACTGGTAAATTAAAAGCTTCGCCTTTTGTCTTAGTTTTCTCTTCATCACAACAAAGGAATACAGTGGTCGCATCATTCTGCCAATCAATCTCCCACTCCATATTCCTCTCACTTGCGAACAAAACCCAGAGATACTTAAACTCCTCCACCTGTAGAAGACACTCTACCGTTGTTTGGCTCATGACCATTGTATTGGACTTGAAGATGCTGATTTTCATCTCGTCCAGAAAAGTTATGAACAAGATGAGTGGCAAAGAGCAACCTTGGTGGATCCAGTTACATACAATCCGATTCAATACAATTTGGTGAAAAGTTTGCAGAGCTGATTGTATGAAGTTGATCTCTTGTCACTTTTGTTGCAACCAGCTTGGGGTTGATGGGAAAAGAAGTCAGTGCTGGTGGCACAAACTTGCTGACAGCAAAATATTTTTCTTCCTTAGGTTTCTAAATTTAAAGTTAGGAAAAAAGTTTCCATTATTGTCAATTCAAGTGGAAAACATATGTAAGATATATACTTTGGATTGAATTTGCCTTACTATGTCAGACTATTTAGGTCTCAGTTGGCTTGTTAAAAGGAGCTTGTCTTGTTTGGAAGAGTTGCTTGGACTTTCCTCTCTTTTAAAATAATGTAGAACAGTTTAAGTTTGCAAGTTGCCTCTGAATGAATTGCAAAACGTCTGGAACTATGTGGCTTGGACAGATGACACTGAAATATTAACTTTTGGCTGCATGGCACAGCACGATCAGTTCTGGGTTGATGGTGTTTTTAGCTTGATTTATAGGATCAGAGGTCAAATGTGAGGCCATCTGTCAAGCTTGGACCAAACATGGTGATGAAAAAGTAGAATGATCCCAAACACAGCAGTGAATCTGTGATAAAATAACTGAAAATAAAAAAGATCAATCTGTTTCAGAGATCCAGATAAAGTCCAGGTTCCAGTCTGATTGAAATGCTGTACTTCAGGGGAAATAAGGAGAAACTAATGTCTGTAAGCCTCAATGAATTAAAGAAATGTTGTAAAGTACATTAAATCTAAAGTCCTTCACAATAACTCGAGTTTATTAAATTGAGGCAGAAAATTGGTAATTTATGGAGTGTGCTTAGTTTCCTCCATGAAGGTCTTGTCTTTGAAAATCAATGGAAAGGCCAGTACTGATTTATGAGTGCTTTATAGTTGCAAGAATCTTAGGTCAAATATCATCATCTAAAATATAATGATGTTTGACCTTTAAGCTGTTAATGAAGAGAACAAAACTGACATTATCTGTTTTCATTTATCTATAATCCAGGCTCATTATGCATGACTGGCCTTTGCTTTAGTTTGTGAAGATCGCTGTTTTCACCTCCTGGCTTCATTCCCTATCCCACTTTATAAAACTTCCTTCCTTGGTTCTTTGCTTCCTTTCTTCCTTTCTTGTTTTCTTCCTTCCTTCCTTGATTCCTTCCTTCCTTGATTCATTCCTTGATTCCTTGATTCATTCCTTGATTCCTTCCTTCCTTGATTCATTCCTTGACTCCTTCGGTGCTGCAATCATTCATTTAAGCTGCAATATTTATTATCTCTCATTAGTTTTGGCTTCAGGAGGCCTTAAAGTGGGATTAAATCCATACTGATGACCATTAGATGGAGCCAAACACTGGTTTATTATTCCAGGAGCGTCTTCCTTGAGGTACTTTTAGTATTTGGGGGAAATTTAATCTGTGTTTTGGCACAGGCGTTGTATCAGGGGAGAGAAGGGCAGACCAGCCTAAACAATGCCTGATGATGAGCCTTCAGCTTCAAATGATAGATATTTATTGGCAGCTGACTGTCAGGCGGCGGATGCTGTGCCAGCATCTAATAAACATGTTGATCGTTGACTCCCGTTTATGGAATTATTGGTATTTTGTTTGTGTGTACTTGTGACTCTGCCTACAAATATTTAGGTAATTATGAGTGTTTACAGAAAAAGTAACAGTCTGCGTGTGTCTGGGGAGTTTGTATTGGGTTGTCCTTTTTACAGGGTTTTTAACAGAGTCGCAGGATGCAGAGTTGCATGGAATTAACAAGACGAAATGGCTAGTAAAGCGCTGTTTTGCAGAGAGGACGAAACAAGGTGAGAGTAGGAAGGCGCAAAAAAACTCCACAACACCGGAGGAGTGATGACTGAGAGTCGGCACTCTCTCCGGCTGAGAAAACCCAGAGAGGAAAGAAGAAAATAAGAGAGACGGGGAGAGGTCACAAGCTTGTATTTAAATCTCGCTCTGCATTGCCATGGCAACAAGCAGGTACAGGTTAGCCTGAAAAGGGCTTTGGGCAGGAGAGTCTGAACATCCTTTTCTATCTGACTGATTGGCTGTCCAGCTGACTTTGTATGTGGCTGCTTTGTTGGCTACGAGGGCGACCTTTTTCCACAGTGACTAACTGATTGACTAAGAGGCTTTGGGTGACAGTCGCACTTTGAATTGAGATGACATTGAATTGAGAGACGGCATCGCATAGAGATGGAGTTAGTTTTTTTGCAAATCTTAACAGCAAAACTCTTGCTTAAACAGCCTCCAAAACGACGCCTTTGGTTTTTGACATGTGGAGGGGAGTGTTGTGGATTTTCTTTGGCTCCTCAGAAAGGCCTGGAAGCATCATTTAGCCCCTAAGGCAGCAAGCGTTCAGTTGAAGCCAACTGTGGCCAATTATATGTAATACTGACAGACTGGTGGGAAGGTTGGGAAAAGGAGGCTTCCAGGGCCTGCTGGTAGAGAGAAGTTGACACACAGATATAGAGATGAACACGCATGGTAATAAATACATGGATGCAATCTGATTCAGACCAAAGGAGCACCAAAAATCAAGAAAGTAACAAAGGAAACATAACACATAGTTTAAAATAGTGTAGCATTTTGATACCACAGCCATTTTTGTATCCAAGTGTTTGATTTAAACACTTGGAACAATTGTTAAGGATAAAAACCTCTCTGCGACTATCAAGAGACTATGCTGGGATTTGCTCCAGCTGTATGGAGAACAGACTCCCCCTCTTCCACCTGTTGCTGGATGCTGTCAGTCAGCTTTGTTTTATAGTTAAAAGGCATATAAAATTGGCTGTTGGAGATGTTTTTTTCTTCTTCTTTGTTTAATCACAATGTAAGTAAATGCTGGGAAAACGCTCTGTGTTACAGCATCTATCTGTAAAATGAACTGCCGGCTGCAGGCTAAGCATCAGCTTTCAGGCTTCTATTTGCAGAAAAGGGCAGACATTTTTCCCAATAGAGTTATGAAAGCATTACTACTAAACTGAACCACTGGTTGTTCCATATCTTGTTTAGGTCTTCTACTACTGCCTACATATGTTTTTGATTGCAATATGATTTAAAACAACTTGATAGTAACTTTACATTTTAAAATGCAAGATTTTAATAGAATTTCGACCTCCTCCTTCAAATGATTGAAATGGACCTCCTCTCCTCCTGTTTGTCGTTTACGTCTCTCCATAAAGACCGGATTTACAGTAACTCTCAGCTCCTCCTCCTACTTCTTCCGCCCCCTGTCCTCCCTCCACCCATCCCCTGCCTCATTCCACACTTTTACAGTCCCTGGCTTCGGCCCACTCCTATAAAACACTACAAACATAAAAACCCACAAGCACTTAAGAGCTGTCCTGGTAAGGAGGGTGGAGGGGACGTTTGGGTGGGAGGAGACAGTGGGCAGAAACATCCTCCTCTTTACACCCCTCAATCACTCCGTCTGGAGATGGAGATGGAGGGGAGGATATATTGTCTCTGATGGGCTCGCTGATTAAGATGGATTGCACAATGAAATGTCGTTGGAGAAATGAGTTCTTAGAGCCAGTGTGTGCGTGGTTACACCCACTTCACATCTCTCCAACTAACTCTGCATTAAAACCTTTTTTCAGACTGATTAAATGCAAATTTGCTTGGCTCTACCGAGTTGCATTTTCACCTACAAAGATCCTGCTCTTCACTTACGCTTTATAGTCAACTTTGATCCGGTCAAGTTTTCTCTGCAGAAAAGCAAAGCTACAGTGTAATTGAAAATGGTTTAAAACAGGTAACGTGCCTCCTCTCTGAAACTCACTGTGATGTCCTCTTTTTATTCAGTGGAAGGAAAAGCAGCAGGCTGATAAATCTTTCAAGCCAGACTATAAAAATCTGTCCTTAAAATTAAGCCATGCACTCTCAAGTGATAAATAATATTTTGGTCCTATCTTAGTCTTTAGACCACTTGTCATGATTACAATTTAGAGTCTGTTTGAATGTTTCCTGAGTTTATCTAGAACAGGGGTGCCCAAAGTCAGTCCTCGAGGGCCGGCATCCTGCATGTTTTAGATCTCTCCCTGGTAGTACCAACAACCTTTTCAGCATGTCGGTGTTCTTGTTAGGCCTTCTAACAAGCCATCATTTGATTCAGGTGCGTTAAACGAGGGAGAGAACTAAAACATGCAGGATGCCGGCCCTTGAGGACCGACTTTGGGCACCCCTGATCTAGAACTTTACGTCTTACCTCTGTGTTTGTGTGCAGATCTGTCAACATGTGTGTTTTCCGGGTTTTGTCCATTGACGTTGTCTTTTTTTGACACAGATGTGCTGTCATATGTACTGTATGTGTAGGCAGGAGATAGGGTCTCTCCTCTGCTGGTCAGAGATAAAGCTGTTGGTTGGCACTGGAAACCCTCTCAGCGTGGCAACAGCTGAGAGATACAAGATTAGAGCCGGACGGCAGGTGACAGACAGGATGGAAGCTGGAGTGTCTTCTGGACTGTGCTGTAACCTCCCTTGCTGATAAGAAACCTTGAAAACAGAGATGGATGGACGGATGGCAGCGCTGGTATGCTGATGGACAGTAAGAGTCAGAAAGTAATGCAACAGAAGGACAGGAGGGTACAATATGTAACCCTGAAATTCTCCTAAATACATTGAGTTAGTCAGTCGCAGACAGTTTGCAGTTCATGTTTTATCAACCAGAATGATTTGTTTTTGCTTTATTTTAACGCTCATGTATTTCAGATCATCAAACATTCTTTAATAGCAAACATAATACAGTGGAAAGAGGACAGTTAACATATCAAGCCATCACAAATGACCCAACAATTCATCCTTACAGCAAACCTTTATCAGGTATTGTGCAGGGTTTTTCTTTCTCTTGGTATTGATGAGTTTCTTTCTAAGAAGGGAGATTAAAACTTTAGTCAGTGCGGGAATATTTCACCTGCCACATGCAAAATGCATTTACAGTTTTGGAAGTGGTGGGAAAATTTCATCACTCTACAAGTTACAGGGGCAGATTTCCATTTTGAACTGGACAACAGCATTCAATTTCTACCACTGAACTGTTGCTTTAGAAGCTATTATGAATAAAATAAAATGTGTCTGAATCAACAGTCAGACATGTACGTTTCTTGACATGTGCTATATTTGATAACATAAACTCATTATTGTGCTTGATTTTAAACTTTTATTACCCTAAAGAGACCTGAAGTCGCATTGACTTCCATTCAAATCACAGAGTCTGTTTTCTGCTGGCAGGAGTGCAGCAGTTTTATTGAGGAAGATGCGATATGAAGTTTTTCTACATGGCCTAAAATTGTACAATGAGGAAAAAAAACAATGTAGTACCATGTGCATTAAATATTCCTAAACTTGCAAATTCAAATCTTCATATCCATATGATGTTCTTGCTTTCCCTTTAGTTTGCTTTTGTAATTTTTTTTCTTGAATAATCTGATTTTGATTGGTTGTTTTTAATTTGTTTGTGATTGACTGATTGTGTTTCATTAGAAATACTGTGTAACCAGTTAAAGCTTTCTTATGTGTCTCTGTCTGCACTCCCACATTGGGAGTAAAATATTTGACTGAGTAGTTGAAATTTTCTTCGACCACTCAAAGATGCAGAGAGAGACTCCTATTATTGCAACTCAGAGAAGGAATTAGAACAAACTTAGAATCCAGAAAAAATTCTTCCAGAACAGGAACATTTAGTTTTTATTATTACTTAGAAACTGTGGAGTACTCATTACTTTTGCAAATTTAGAGTACACTTAGAAAGTCCAGAGAATACTTATTTATACTCATCTAGCATCGCAGAAGTCCAGAAGTGCATAGCAGAAGTGTAATTACTTACACTTATTTAGCAACCCAGAACAGGGATTGGAATCCCTGTTTGGAACTTGGAATCCAGAAAAACTACCTTATCAACTACTTTTTAGGCTCCTGTTCTCCCAACCCAGAAAATAAATTAGACCCGAGGATTCTTACTTATACTTATCTACCAACTCTGAATAGGAGTATCTAGTTCATTTACTTTGGATCAACATTATTAGCTTTTTTTTTCTTTTGCTCTTTCTTTTGTTTTGTTTGTATTTCTTTTTAATTCCTGTAAAGCCCTTGTTTAGCCTTAAACAAGTGTTTGCCTTAATTGTTCTCCTTGCTCATAGCCTTGTTGCTAAAAATGTACTATATAAATAAAATTACCTTTGCCTGTTATCTTCACTGTATTTGCAAATAACCATTTGTCTTGAAAAGTCTCTTTAGATTACACCTGTTGTGAAGTAGTGATATATAAATAGCCTGGACTGAATTAAAACTTTATAGCTTAGCACTTAGAAGAAAATTTTGATATTTCAAAAGAGTTATTTTGTTTGAAAAGGAGGGTAGAGTATCTTTTAGATTTAATGATTTAGAAAATCTGTCATTATGCACTCAGTTCTTAATAATATATATGATGGATAGATGGAGGTTTCAGTGGGATGAGCATTAATATTTGAATCCTACTGTTTCTTTTATTTTACTTGGGTGATTAAATATAAATCTCTTGGTGGAGGATATTTTATCGATTCCTATAAGGTCCATGCTGGATGATGACCAGGAGCTGTAGAGAGTTTCGTGTTTATCAGGTTTGAAGGTTTCGGACTGTTGGGAAGCCATGAATAAATGGTCTCGAGCAGCAGGACATCTACCAGAACAGCTGGAGGGGAGGATGTGCTCTTTGATCCTGTTTGGTGTTTTTTTTTTTCAGCTTTTTTTAAGAGGATAAAACCTACAAACCCTTGGCTCTGCAGGTAGAGCGTCTTATGAGAGCATTACTCTACAGCAGCACAGCGTTACACTCCTTTTGGAAGGCTTCACTGATTCTTAGCTGGCTTTGTCACTGGGGCTTATCGCAATTCTCAGCGCCAGAAACTGGCCTGGCAGACGGCCCTACTTTCACAACTGCTTGGCCTGAATTTCTCTTTGTGAGAATAAAATAAGTTCTTAGAGTTCACCTGCATTAGAGTTACTTTGTTTACTGGATTAAAACTGGACATGCAATGGTAATTTTGGATGCACAACCACTTTATGAAGGATTTTCAAGCATCAGGTCAATGATTAAGTCTTTTATTCTGAAAACCACCAAATATCTGTGTTTAAGCTGTTAATCTGTTTGTTTAAAGTGTCCACATGTAGCCGTTTTCAGAGGGTAATCAAGTTGTAGCCAGATGTAGTATTTTTTCCTTGCCTCAGTAATGAATGTTTTCAAGGTTGTATTTCAGGCGCTGGCACTTTATCACCAAGTCAATTATCTAAGGTTTCACTCAGGGGAGGCTGCTTGTTGTGATCCACCCTGCCTCACTAGTAGTAACAGGGGTCTAAGGCTCTGTTGGAAATCCCAGAACAGAGACTGCTCCTGCAGCTGAGGTCTCGCAGGCCCTGCAGCGTATGTTCGCCGTCTCCGTGTTTGCTGCAGTTACCATATATCCACCCTAGAGCGCTTGTCAGCTCCTCTTAGGACGAGCTCATATTACAAGATGCAAAATGTCACTCCGACTTTGCTTTTGCAGAGGAAAACCACAGGCTTCTAGGACGCCTTAGAACAGGTGCTAAAATTATCAGCGTCTTGTGTGTTTGTGGTGGCGCGCTCGGCCAGGCTTTTAACATCTGTAAAATTTAATTAAGCCGGACTTGTGTTGTTTACTTGAAAGGTAAAGTTAGCTCATATGCTGCTCTTCTGAAGCAGAACAGGTTACACATCCCTGGTGACCTGCAGTGTTTTTCCCTGCTGTAGTTACTGCTCCTTCTTAGCTCCAGTTCCTATAGCAGTAGCCCCAAAGAGCTGACTGGGTGTTTTGTGGAGCAGTTGCTAATGGGCAGCTTAGCTTCTTATAACACACCTGTCAAATGCTTGTATACAAAAGCTCTTACAGAGGCAAATTGGCATTGCTGATGCAAATTCAGTTTCAGAGGAAATATAATGTTCTGTCAACAAAGCCCTTGCAACACAATTGACACGTCCTTCTTTCTACTATCCATTAAAATAAGATGCAGTTGCTGGGTTACTGTCTAGTTCGTCACATAACAATGCCATCGGGTTTCTTTAGGCCTATAAACTACATTGTGATATGCAAAATCTAATAAAAGGTGAAAGAGGTAAAAGCATAAAGGTGTTAAATGACTATTTAGCGGATTTCTAGATTTGCTTTTGTTTTCTGATTAATAGGAGAATGACTAATGTGAGCCGGAAATTATTTTTTTTTTTTCACCAGGCAAATTTGTATTGCATCAGTAGTTCTAAATGTATTTATTGGGTAAATTATTGGGTCAGGCATTATTTTTGTTAGATTTTACATTTCATAGTCTTCTTGTTGATTATAATTTTGATCCTTATTTTGGCCAGGAATTGACAAACTATGACTTAAACCAGCTATCTTAATGTCTTAATGTCAATGTGTTTAAGGGATTCTCAGAATATTTATGGTTATTAGTATTTGTATATAAAAGTAATTTTTAAAAGTAGTTTTTTGCAACCACATACTCAAACGTACTGGAGTTCACAAAATATTCCTTCAGAATTACATAACAACCTAAAAAATAGTGTTAAAATGAGCTCTTATTGTACGGTGTCAAGCAGAAATATTAGAAAATCCGGGTCGTTCGAGCACATTATCATCCAGGCTCCCACTGTTAAAGGAGGTGAGGTGGCGATTTCTTTCAATAATTCCTGTGGGAACTGAAGAACACAGCAGTGAACCAACAACAAGTGCAAGTAACTCCATAGGCAGCACCTGTAAAGTCTCTTTTGGACCTGCCAGAGAAAAAAAAGCTTGTTGCTGTGGGACAGAGCAGTGAGTGTGTGTGGTGGACTGGTGGTGGTGACATTCTCAACAACACATGTATCCAATCAAGATATTTTAAAAGACACTTATCAAGCAAACCTACAGAGAAACTGGCTGTTTTCTTTGTTTCTGACAAAAAAGAAAAATAGTCCAGGTCCCGGGATCTGCAGCCAAAACTCCATACTTTATCCACTGTATTTCCCCAAACTATTATGAGCCAAACAATCACATTGATTGTGAGTTGTTTGCCCACCAAGATGTTTCAAAGAGCTTAGTTGGTAGCTGAGATGCATTCCTCTATTGAAATGTAGCAGCGACTGAAAAAAGGCCAAAGTACCGGTAATGTTTTATGATTTTTTTGCTCCATGTTTCTTCTAAAGAGTCAACAGTTTGCTCAGGTTTGTGAATCTTTATCTCAAGATGAGTTAAAATATCATAGTGTCTTGTTTATGGATGGAGCCATAGATGCATAAAGGGATTGGAGCCTCATTTGCAGTAAAGGTTCTGTTTCTGGTTGTGAAGAAAAAGTCTTTGTGTTCTGCTATGAATTTATTGGATTTTCTAGATTCCAACCCTCCCGTATTGTCAAAAGATATTGGTTGTGAAGGAAAAAACCAGATCCTGGAAAGAAACTGATTTCATCAGCTTCCTTTATTGGCCAGACGGACCCTAGATGACAGGTATTGATGTTTGATATGACATCATACAGGCTTGGCAGTGCAGCAGACAATTCAACCTTAGAAATGAGGTGAGAAGCCATCATTGCTGGAGAGTAGAGAAGCTGCTCCTCTGCATCAAAAGGAATTAGCTAAGATGGTTCACATGTCTGATCAAGAGTCCCTCCTGACGCCTTTCTTTAGAGGTTTTCTGTTCATGTCTAACTAGGAGAACAGACCCAGAACTCCCTGACAGATCATCGTAGGTTTCCCTGGAATAAGATGGAGAGCGTCTCTGAGGAGATGGATGCCTCTCTTGCCCTTCTGGACCTTTTTAACTCAGTCTCGAATAAGTAGGAGTCTACGGAGTCAGAGCCTGTCGTGAATGCTAAGGCTAGCATGGTTCCCAATAACGTTGGATAAACAGTTTTCCTGGAATGGGAAGTAGTTGCTCCACCATTATCACATTAAGCAGAGTGTACACAAGGGTGATTGACAGCACTAAGACACTCCTCCTGGTTCTGATTTGGTTGATTTTGACCACAAGTGTGCATTTCTTCATACGGAAGGAGACGGAGAGATTATCTGTCTCATATTGTAGTGTCACGACACGGTGATAGTTTGAACAAATATGTAAAATCATATTTTTGTAAAAATTACATACTGTTACATACTGCAGCTATAAGCTACATAATTATGTTAATCAAGAATTTTTATGGCCAAAATAATTAGTCACTGATTTCAGTCTCAGTTATACTGATTTTGATCACAACAGAATAAGATGTTGGAGATTAGTAAACTCCTCTGCTCACATCCGAATTAACGCTTGTTGCACTTTTTTTTTTTTGTTAACATCATGTTTTATGAAATTTGTTCAAATCTGTTATGATTATATTTACTTGTCTTATAATTATTGTAGTTCTTATGAAGTCAGTCTTCTGTAGAGATTTCAATTTAATTGAATATTTGTCATGAATTCCTCAATATCACAGAAAAATGAATAATGCTCAGAGATGTTGCTGTTGTTTGCTCTGGGCCCCGTTTTTAAAAACTGATTCTTGCAGAGATATATCTCTGCTTAGACTTCTATTCTTTTCTTGTATCTTGGCTTTTTTGATGTGTGTGAACACTAACACTCATGTTCTTTAGTGTTTCTCGCTGCACTGAGGTTGCGTTAGGTCCACTCTGTCCTCGCCTGTCTGTGTCTTTGCCATGGGTGAAATTTGGAGCCTGTAGGGAGTTGTGACTACACAGCAGAGTGGTTTTTTACAGTTTTGCTGCTCTAGTTTTTGTTCTGTCCTGACCTGTCTAAGTTAATCATGGAAAAACTGTCAGAAAGAGTGGTTTACTGGTCATTTGGTAATGGGCTTGATGTTCACTTTGAAGTAAAAAGTTTTAGTTTTCAGGGTTCATTGCCTCAGTGGTCAGAGGAATTCTCCAGTGTCCCTTTTGTGTCTCAATTTAGTTAGTTTGAACTGCGTCTTCTCCTGTCGCTTTTCACTTTGTTTCTTGAGCTCAGACATTATCGCGCCGCAAAAAGTGGCATTAAAGAAATTGGCAGCATCGCGCTGATTTACACACTGACGTTGAGAAGTTAACATATCCTCAGAGAGTTAATCCCTAATGTTCTCCGGGTCAGTAAATAAACAAAAGGAGAAAAGCCAAATTGGGGGAGTTTGCAGAAAAGCTCATTTGTGCTAATTATTTCTCTCCCACCCCTCCCTCGTTAAAAGCTTTCCCACCCCTCCAATCAATCGGCACTTTAGCAAGCAGGAAGGGATGGAGGAAGTGCGAGCCTCATTAGCCTGATTGGGCCAATGTGGGAGATGGAGTGAATGAGGGAATAAAAGGGAAAAGGAGGCAGCTTGGTCATCAGCACTTTGCCCATCAGAGTTTCTGTCAACAAGGCAAATGCTGCGTTCAAATGTTTGTTTTGTAGAATTGTGGTTCCCAGCGGACATTAATGATGGCACTCGCACTGAATAGGAAGTTATTGATGGAGTTTGTTTTGCATACTCGTTGGACACAGCCGATCATTTGAAGCACAAATAAATGATTATAGCTTGCAATTAAAGAACTTAAATCTGCTTCAGTTTATAGCAACTTTCAAGCTCAAGTTTGACCCAAACTGCTTGGAGAACAAAATGGAGCGATGTTGAAAACATTTGGAACTCGGGCATAAAAATAAAGTATTACAACAGTAATAAAAAAGCTATAAAGCCAAACAAAAAACTGGGTTCTTAATAAAATGAACCACAAACAAATTACTTTGGTTGTCTGCCACCTTTAGAAAATTTTTGTGTGGCTCAAACCGCCCCAAAGAGGTAAGAACTGGACAATTGCTTGCAATTAAAACATGCACATGTCTCAGATTGCATAGTTTTCTTTGCCATTTCCTTTCTATAGAAGCTGAAAAGTTAAGTGGAAGAAGGTGTGGAACTGTATTTATTAAAGAGAAACAATTCTATATGAACACCTGCTTATGGAAACTAAAACTTTTCCGGACAACTGACTTCCTACTTGCAGAAAATACAAGGTCTGCGTTGAGAAATTCTTTGCCTAATATCCCAACATCTTAACACATGTAGATTTTATTGCTCAACAATTGTTTGAAATATTATGCATCAGAATTCAGTGAGAACAAGGTTACAAATGTCTATAAATAACATACAAGTTGATTTCGCTTAAACATTTCTATACATGACTAGTGGTTAAAGATCTTAAACAGCCATCTTTACTCTCTCTCCTACTACAGAAAATCCAACCTTTTTATTTTTTACTAAAAATAAAAACAATTGTGGGCTGCACAGTGGCGCAGTTGGTAGCACTGTTGCCTTGCAGCAAGAAGGTCCTGGGTTCGAATCCTGGCCCGGGGTCTTTCTGCACAGAGTTTGCATGTTCTCCCTGTGCATGCGTGGGTTCTCTCTGGGTACTCCGGCTTCCGCCGACAGTCCAAAAACATGACTTAGGTTAATTGGTCTCTCTAAATTCTCCCTAGGTGTGAGTGTGTGTGTGCGTGCGTGGTTGTTTGTCCTGTCCGTTTCTGTGTTGCCCTGCGACAGACTGGCGACCTGTCCAGGGTGAACCCCACCTCTCGCCCGGAACGTAGCTGGAGATAGACACCAGCACCCGTCCCAACCTCCCTAAGGGACAAGGGTGTACAGAAAATGGATGGATAAAAACAATTGTCAAGGGGAATGACTAAACAAAAAAAATAAATTGTTTTGTAAACTCTATCCTGATATTGCATAAACGCAGTTTAAAACCCCCCCCCATAAAGCTTGTTATTTTGTTAGCTGCTCAGTTCATGGTGTTTTGGGCATATTATCTAGAGTCACTGCAAGGCATAAAAAGCCGCATGTAGATTCAGAACTGCAAGTTGCACATCCATGTTATTATGAGAAAACCTTTTCTGTTTTTTTTAAGGAAAATTGTAAAAAAGTGCGACAACGCACATAAACGTTTGTTTGCCACTTACTACTCTTTTTTTTCACTAACCCATAAACAAATTGTAACTGTATTTAGAATATAAATCTTTCTCTAAATAAGTGATTTAGTTTGCACTTACTACTAATAAATATTATTATTTATATATTTGAAATTATATGACAAAGTGAAACCCATATTACTTATGTATTTTATATCAAGAAGGATGGGTATTCACTCTGTTTTAATATGATGAAACTGAACTGGAAATATTTAAAAGTAGGCCTCACTTCAGTCATGAAAGCTGCACTAAAGGAAAATGAATTACATCAATTTCTTAAAATGCTATACTGGGGACTGTTGCTTAAAAATGAAATGCATTTTAAAATTGCACATATTTTTTATGAGTTTGTCAGGTCAGCATTTCATATATTTACACATTGCTGTTATCTACGCAGCTAAATTTGATTAAAATGGGATGAAGTGAAACAGATTTAATCATTTGCACAGGCTGTGCACATTAATACACCTACAACATCAGTCAGTCGAACTTGCCAGAGACACTTATTCAGGAGAAAAACGTTGCAGGAAATGAACTGATCTAACTTGAAACTGTAATATATAAATGGGGGTCAAACATTTAACCAAGAAAAAAAGAAACATTTATACAGATCATATGTCACCTAAGACTGGGATTCAAAGCACTTCCTCAGCTGTAGCATTGTGACTGTAGCAATTGCACAAGACCTTTATGTCACTCTTATCTTGCAAAACAGGAATCATCTATTGGCTACACAGAAACTGGTAATATCACTTTATTACCAGTTTTACTGGTAATACACTGATAATACACGTGTTCAAAGTAACTGTTTTTATGACAGATGCCATGTAAGCAGTGACCTACAAACTGGTGTCCTAAAATAAATTTTATTCACAATTATCTTTAGCTTGCTGTCCCAGAGAGAGGTAAGCTGATTATGGAAATAATTATGCACAAAAGCCCAACAGTGAAATTTGACTTTGGTGGAGCTGAAATTCCTTTTTTTTATTTTTTAAATTGTATTTTCTTTTGCATATCCTTTGTGATTTCTACATTCCACAAAACAATTATGTCAACAAACAGAAGGTGCTACTCTGACTAAACAACAAAGTAACATGAGTGGGCTTTAAGTTGTCTAATTAGACAATTTCTTTGACTTTTTTTTTTTCTTTTCTTTTTTTTAAATAACTCAACAAAAAGTAACCTTATGGCCAGAAATAAACCTGAAACGTCTGGTAACATGGATTTTAAAAGCCTTGATGTAAACCTTTACTATGACCAGCGAACAGTGGGGGCTCATTGATCAGATGAGGTAAAATAGAGAAGCTCAATAAAGTAGATCAGAAATGTAGAAAACTACTGTCTGGTCATGCTGTGTTTTAAACACAAAATAAGCTTTAAATCAATCATAAGAGAGGTTTTTCCAAGTTCCAGCTTTATGTGAAGGCCACCGATGCACGAAGAAATAACATTTCGTTTACTGTTTGTTTTGTTCATTTAATCTTCTAATTATTCCGCAGCGTTTGCATTTCCAGTTATGAGTGAATTGAGTTTTCCAACAAGTTTTATGAAGATTTAGGACTTTCTTTCTCCACCTTTAATGAGGGATGTTTCCTATGTAGACTTTTATTATTTGCATTCATCATTAATTAAATGAGCTGTGCAAATAATTTTGACTAAACTAAGGCATCGAAGTTGGGATTAGAAGGAAATTTGACATGGAAATTAAAAACACATTGGGGAAAGATTATCCTCATTGTAGGCAGTGTTATTTGAATGATAAAGTATAATGCAGCCTTACATTAAGCCTCAATTTTCTTTCATCTTTTTAGTAATGGCTTAGTGAATTAAGTACACGGGCCGTATAACTGTAGCCTCCAAAATGGGCTTTAAAGGAAACCTGAGTCCTTGTTCTCTCTCTTTTTTTTTTTTTTAACTTCTCAGCTCGCGAAGACAAGACAAGTGAGGCTCTTTGTGTACTCACATGTCCTCATCACAGATGATGCTTTTGTCACATAATTGCGTACACGCACATACAGAGGGTACAGGGAGTACACACGGCACACAATGTGCACAATTACCATCCTGTAATTGCGATCTATCAGACATTATTGTGAAATGTTGCCTGATGTGCTTGCTGTCGAGTCTGCTGCATTATCAGAGCTTAGGAAATTACAAGACTATTTATAGGAGCTTGTTATCCACTTAAATCCTGTTGTTGCTATTGTCCATCCCTTAGAGCTGGACTGACTGATGGGCTGATCTGTTGGTTTTGAGGAGCACAGCTGTATGAAAAAGCAAATAGAGCGCCTCCATTTTTAGCTTCATTGACCTAAAACAGGAAGAATCTCATTAACTTGTTTGTCATACAGTGACGTGTTAAGTATTCTTTCACCATATTAAAACTGATTACGCTGCACCGCTACTTCTCTCTAATTAGACCTTTGAGTTCAGTCTATAGCCAAGGGGACAAAGGAAGGGAAGAAAGGGGAGCAGTGTCACACAAATCGATACAAGAATGAATCCCACCAAGTGTGATATGAGTGAAAGTTTCAAAAATATTGAGCAGAAAACATGCTGGTTTCTACAACAGGACTTCGACGAAGCCAAAGTCAAAATCCACCTCAGACTTCTTACAACAATGTATGCTGGGGCTTTTTAGAGAACCGCACTGGCGCTTAACCAGAGCATTATTGGAAAGCTGTTTGCAAGAAAATGCTTAATATGCAAAAACAAACAAGTAAATATCTGAACACAAAGAAATCTGCAAGTCTGAGTTTATTAAAATACATCTAAATTAGCCATTTCTTGTAGTATCTGTTCTGAAATTGGTGCACCAGCTGTACCAGAAGGGAAATGCTGACATTTATTTTACAGCTCTAAGCAGATGTTTTCTTACACTGTCTGACTTTAAATCACACTAAATCTTTTCTTAGTTAGGATTACAGTGGACCTCTTCTTTTTGGCACAACTCCAGATTATTTGGGGAAAAATATACTGATTCACAATTTTTTGGTTTTATTTGGTGCAGATTCACTGTAACATTATTTGGAAATATTGTAGTAAAATCAGAAGACATCAAACTGAAACTTGAAGCTTGGGCACATATAAATTCTTCCAAATGTACAATGAGTTAAACATCTGAAATTGGTTACAAAGTGACAAAGTTGATGTTTTTGGTGTGGCCGTCACAACGCCCTGATGACATCTTCCTCTGCTGCTTTATTGACGGACAATCTCTCTCCATCCTGGCGCTTTTATGAAAATTGAAAAGTAAGAACAATTTGGTGACATTTTTTAATGTTTTCAGTAATTTATTTATTTTTTATTTCTTGCCTTTTCCAACTCTGTTGTTGCTTTTTATTTTTAATCATTAATATATTTAGGCTCCAGGCTGGCTCAATAATGGTCTGGAGACAGGGAGTCCTGTCTTTGGCACACTGCTCGATAACTGCCCATCTGCCTCTGGGTTAGAGTGGACTTGGTTGGGGTTTGGGGTGCGGCTGCACAGAGAGCGTTGGGTACATCTTTTGGCTTCACTTTTTTTTTTTTAACCCAGTTACTGACTTGGTTTAAAACCAGCCCTTGTGGCCAATCAGCCCTTTTGTTTTCCTAGAAACTTTCTCCTGCCAGTGGGTGATGGAGGAATTATACCACCAAAAATATCTTTTAAAATAAGATTTAAGGTGATAAAAAAGAAAAATGGGGAAGAGGAAGTGTCCTTTTCCCCTGACTAAAACTTTGACGTACAGCTTCTAGTAAACCTGGTAAAAAAAAACAAACAAAAAAAACAACAAACAAATCAAAACTAATTATTTGCAGCTTACTGAAACAGAAAAGCTGATCTAATCATTGTTTTAACTTAAAAGTCCATTTTATTTGTGCCTGCAGCTAAATGTTGACAAAAAGTTCACAGTTAATGTATGGTTTAGACTCTAATTATCAACACTTCTGTGTTTCTCATTTGCTTTCTATTTGGGAGTGAAGTTCAGCAAGTGGCAATGAGTTGTCAGTGTTTGTGCCGGAGCTCTGCTCTGTTCTCAGTTCACTGTCTGGCATTTTTAACACTATGAATAATTTACGATGCTCCTGGAATTTAATTATTAATTTTTTTGGAGCTGAGATGTGTCTACTTCTGCTGAAGGGAAGGCTGAGAGTCATTGCTCCAGAGGAATCACAAATTTCCTGAAAGGAGACGTGCCGAGGTGTCTGGGAGGTCCAGCCCAGGAGAGGCGGGTCGACTTCAGTGAAAGCTTTGGAGGAGTTCTTTCCCTCTTTATGGATTAACCATGTGGAGGGCTGATGAAATCGAATATCCAAGGGTTTATTCTAAACTACAAGGCAGAGAAGAGCATGCTACTCACTCAAGACCAGTATGATAATGAGGGAAGCAGTGCAAAGAATACTTAAAGTTCTAAATGTATTTAATATTCTTTAGTATCTTATTCTCTTTTGCCTACTAGCAAGGTTAGAAAAAGTGCAGCAGTGAGCTGGCTGAGAATTAAGCAGATTGAAGTGAAAAGAGGAAGGCTGCTGTAAAGGACAGTTTTGTTATGCTGGAACAGCTTCTGCTCCTTTTTAACTAGAGGTTGTTTTTTTTATTTATTTATTTTTTAACAGTGACACTAAAGTGTCTCTCTCTGATAGGCAGCCTGATTTATACAGTTTGCGTTGTCAAAACGCCCCAGAGGCCGTCTTGCTTTGCTCCCTGCCTTGTTTATTTCGCTCATGTCCTCTCCATCCAAAGCTACAAAAGACCACCGCGGTTTCAAGTTTTTGTTGTTGCTGCTGTTATATCACTTCATCCCTCTGAGGTGTGTCACTTGTTTCTCTGTGTGTTTGTGTGAAAAGAAACCTGTCAGTGTTGGTTATCCTGCTAGTTCACGCTTCTTTAGAATCACCTTTTATCCTGTCAGTTTAGGACATAAACACAGCAAAAGCAACAATGGATTATTTTAAAATGCATGTGTCTCTTTTGTCAGGCGAAAATGCATTCTGAGGAAGACTATATGATGATCCTGTGAAAAATAAACAAAAAAATATGACTCAGGGTGAACACAAAGGAAAGATGTTTTGACGTAATAAAAAACAGAAAATTAATTTGACAGAGATGCTATTTGGAGTCAGAGGTCATGACGGCCGCAAGCAAGAGAAAAAATCAAAGTCACACTGAGTGACTTTGGGCACGAAAATAAATGTAATAGTCACAATGCTTTGGATTAGGTTTTTAGAAGTTTGTTGACATTATCCACCAGCTCCTGCAATAGAGGGAATAATTCGAGCTGAGTTTTTACATTCTCATGTAAAGTATGGAATATAAATTCCTCAAATGTTAGTATGTTATCTAAAAAAATCTAAATTTGAATTTCTGTTAAGGAAAAGACCTATTTGTATTTAAATTGCTGTTTTTCTTTTTCATTAGCAACATCACAACTTGAGTTTTGATCAAACAAATGTATAATTTTGTTTTGCTGATTTAGTTACTGTGGGTGGAACTCGATGCAAACCCATTCAAAAGAGATTAAAAAAGGGACAATGGTCAGCGTCAGGAGTGTCCAAAGTGCGGCCCTGGGGCTGTTTTTGACCCCGTGCTGATTTTATCCGCCCTCCGACTGCAGCTCAAGAATGATACACATTTGGTCTACCGACACACCAAATTTGAGCCTTTATATGTTTTTTGTTGGGACAAAATATGTAGAGAATACATTAAAATGTTCATACAATTGAAAATGATAGAGGAAGCATTCATCATTTAATAAAGCATTTTATTGCTCTATTATGATTTCATAGTAAATAGAACCACATTAATCCAGTGGCTTTTAATTTACTGTAGGAATCAAAGTGTAAACGCTTTGACTATAATAATTAACAAATACTGGATTCTAAACAGTTCTTTGGAAAGTTACTACACACACACACATGGACACACACACACCCATTTGATAATATATATTCATGTGCTTGTATTCGTTTAGTGCCCTTATTTTTTTTAAACTGTTTATCAACTGTTGTGCTCTATTGTAGACTACTGTTTTTTAAATTCAAAGTCTAAAATAAAATGCAAATGTGTGAGCCGCCATGCAGCTTTCGCTGATGGATACCTGCAATTTGTGGGAAAATTTGCATTCAAACTAACCGTGCAAAAATACTTGGATCAAGAATTTGTTTGACCACGCTGAAACAAGCACATTTAGGGGAATAAATTGACCTTTAACTAAATAGGCCTATTATCCATGCAAACACCGGAGGGTTCCTTTACCTTACTGTGCAGCCTTAAATCACCCTTCACAACACGGTAGTGCAGAAAACACAAAGTTAAACCGCTCTCCTGCACATCAGCGGCCCAATTTGTCAAAAGCAAAGAGGCGACACACGGAGAATTAAATAGGTTTAAAAGGAAAACAGTGAAACGTGACACATTGCTGTTGTGTTTCAGCAGCAGTCTTTCTCCCAGATTAATTATTTTAAGAAAAGTGATGTGTTGGTAGATGTAACTTAATGGAAGACTCCCCCTTTGATCCCATTTGTGGCAGCGTGAGATTAAATTTCAGACTGAAGCAACGGGCACGCCTGTCTCTGGGTGTGCATCTTATACTTCGGGTGTAATGCAAGTTAGAATAATTAAGCTGGAGGGCCTTATGCTCAATAACGGACTTTGACAGTAAAATCAAAAAGGCCTGCATAGTGACTGATGAGATCTCAGGCCTTTGTTGTTAAGAGCAAAGAGACAAATGTACTGTGAGCTTCAAACACAGAAGTATAATAATCACACATCCTTCAATCTGTCGTATAATTCAGCTCTTAAACTTGAAGCAATCTCTTCATGCTTTCTGCGTGTTTCCGTCTCAAACGCCCATCACAAGCAGTAAGTCAAAGATGGACACTTATACACTCTTGCGTTCGTCATATTGATCCATGCTTACACAAGCATTAGCACTCACTTAGAATGAGAGGCATGTCTTCACCCAAACATAGCAGAGCAGCGCTCTCACACGCAGCCTCACTTCTTTAAAACATACAACATTCACGCAAACTTAAATAAGTGCGTGCCTTCACTTCGGTCTGCCGGGTTCCTCCAAATTGAATCATAAAGCAGCTGATGTATTCATCCAGTGTGTGAGATTTAACAAGGTTTGCAGCGTCTCGTCGTAAATCATATTAATAATCTCAGTCTACTATTGAATTTTATTTTGTGTGTGTCTTTTTAAGCCACCATGGTGCTTTTATTGGTATGTTCTTCCTTTTGTTGTTACTTTCATGATCCACCCAATTTATACAAACACACACAGAAGACACAGAAATCTGGTTTTCCTCTCACAAGTCTTTATTCATCCGCGTAGAAAAAAGACGACAGATCAATAAATGAAACAGCATTTTGCACTCGGTTTTGTCTATACATAAGTGTTTTCATTATCACATCTGAGAATATTTTTAAAGGAAAGATTTTCTAGAAAGAATGAATGGTAGCTTTACTGTTCTTTCAAAAATCGATTTTAAGAAAAAAAAAATACAGATATAAAGAAACTAAAAAATACACACAAGAGCTCCTTGATTATCATCGGTACACAGCAACACAGGAAGGAAAATCAGAAGAGTACAACCAAAAGAAAGAAGGAACGGGTTTCAACACTTAAAGGCTCTATCTAAGTTTCTCCTTTCTCCCTCTCTATCCTCCCTTCTCTTTCATCTGGAAATCTGGCTGTTTAAAAATGATTTTCCATCAAAGTTCCTCCTTCATTTGGGTCTGTTGGTGGGCTCAGTGAGAGGCAGTCAGAGAGCAGGGGCTGCTTTCCTGTGGACGTGTTGGTGTTGAGATGCACAGTGAAGCGGTCGGGCTGTTAACAGATCCTCTATGCTTATCTAAGGCCATAAAACTGGACATCCTGAGTCAACAAATGTTTCTCTGCCAACACTTTATCAGCTCATCTTAAATAATTTAGGTTAACAAAACTGTCTTGATTTTCAGTGCTTTAGCTTAATAAAAAAAAAAAAAAACAAGTTAAAATGGATACTGCAATTAAATGCAGAATTGAGGCTGCAATTTTAGATAATCCAAAACGTATAGTAATATCTTCCCATTTTATGTGAAATGTAAAGTTGAAACAAGACATTTGCATACATGTACTGTATACAAAGACACACCCGTTTTCCCTCAGTTTTTCATGCTTTAGGTCAGTTAGGAAAACCCCAGTTATTCATACCGCATTTTTTTCTAAATGTCTCCATAAATCTTCAACGCTGAATCCAATTTCCAGAGACCTGAAGGAGCTATATTTATCTGTTTAAACAAATATATTTAAATGTAAGCATCAGGGGAATGCCCTATCACAATGACTTTCAAGAAGGAGATGGGTTCTGTTTCCCAGAGTCCTGTAGTGACATGGGCTGAAAGGCCACTCAGATGAAGAAGCCATTACTCCAAAACAAACATAAAAATTAGACTTTGCATATGCAGTCAGGGACAATAATATTAATGTTCTGAGGTTTGAATTTAAAACTGAAGTCACATTTGGATTAAAAAGTTTGATGTTTGCACCATCCTACTGAGGAGAATCCATCATGTTGCCTGGGTGGTTTGCTGCAAGAGGGACTGGTGCGCTTCCCAGGTGACTGGGGACTCACAGATTACATAAGAAGGGTAATATTGTTTGGAAATCTTAAAGCAAGATGTCAAGACATCATCCAGAAAGCTTGGGCAAAAGTGTGCATTTTAAATAGACAGTAGCCCTAAGCATGTCGCCATAAAATGGCATAAGGACAACAGAGTCCATGTTTTTTAGTGGCCATCGCAAAATACTGTAAAATATTTTGAAAATAGGTCAAAATATTTTACAAATTAAATTGTTAAAAGGCAATTTTTCCAAATAGAAAAAAGAGAAATGTTTGTAATCTTCTGAATTAGAAAAAGAAAATTAAAAAGAGGCCTCAAAACAACTCTCATTATTCTGGAATTTATTAAATATTAAATAACTTTGGCGTCACTTCTGACCTGAAACAGAGAAATCTTTAAATGATTTACTGTGAGAGAAGTTTGTGTCTTTATTTATAAATTGTATGCAAATGTCTGGTTTACAGAAACCTGAAGTTACTGTTAACTTCCTAAGTTTGGGGCTTGGACAATCATATTGTGTTTTGAATTAAAAATGAACTCCATTGTTTTAAAAACTCTATTTTATATTTAGTGTCTGGACATATCTAAGATCACATAAAAATTCTGATAGGGTTGGTTTACTAGATCCACGGTTCTATAACTGGTGTCACTTTAGTTGCCTTTAGAGACGCTCAAAAATTTCTTGACATCAACTATTTGAAAAGTGTGAAGTGAAGAGTTTCAAGGCCCAAACAGCCCATAAAACTGTTCAAGATCATTGAACATATAATGAAATACTACATAAAAAGAGAAGTTGGGAATGTTTAAAGAGTCAAGAAAAAGTGAAAGTGACCACTTATGCTGCACTTTATTTACTTATGAATTCTGAACTTGCATCTGGAGAAGGCCTCAAACCCAATGCATCCATGATCCATGTTTGAGCTGCAAGTCAGAAAACCATTAGGCTATACCAATTGTTGTATAGCCTAACAATTGGTTAGATTATACAACACACTAATTACTGTCCACTAATTAGTGTGGACAGTAATTAGTCTCCACACTAATTACTTTTGGCAGTATAAGCTTACAACTATTTAGGCATTTTGTTCATTCAAACACTATTAAATAATGTTTAATAGATAAACTCCTCACTCTGACCTCCTTATGGCAGCCATATTGGATTTTGACATCAGGGTTGGTGAGAAACTTCAGTTTTTCCCTTTTTGAATTCTGTCTTCAGGGGATCTTTGTGTTTATTTTTCCAACATGGATTGTGGACGTTTTTAATTCACACATGCAATGCTAATATGTTGTCCCCCCCTCCCCCCTTTTTTTTTTCTTGTGAGAAACACAACAATCTGAAAAAGTTCTACTTTGTTATGATGTCTCCACAACATTTTGAAAACTTTGTATTTTGAGAAGTGTTTTTTAAATTTTTTTTTAATTAATATCCCATGGTACTTGATCATCCAAAAAGTACTGTGGTTTTTGTATGATCAACCAGGCTGTAGGAAAACACATGAATATCAGAATGCAAAATCACATTTAATATAATAGATATTTTTTTATTAGTATGTTCCCCCTCTTTAGTTTTCCTGAATCACAATAAAAACGACAGCAAGAAAACAAACATCTTTAATCAACCCCAAGCTCCATAATGTGAGTAATAAGAGCTCAGTCATTATAATTTCCTTCACAAAAATGATCTGCTGCGCCAAGTTATTGCCAAATAAAAAAAGTTTGGCCTTACTCTTGAAGATGAATGGGTTACTATTATAAGATGCATGATTAGTTTCTTTCATTACTGTGTGAAAGATAATTTAATAATAAGACCAAGCCGAATTAAAAACTGGGTTCATGCTGTTCTTCTTAATTCAGAGTATATTTTTTTTGTTTTGTTTGCTTGGAGATTATTTTGCCTTTTGTTTTTCTTGCCTCTTCCTCTCTTTGTTTTATTTACTGAAATGTTCTTCGCTCTATAAATCAAACAAAGTTCAATCAAGTTTTTGACAGAATCATGCAGTCTTTTATCGCTCACGTTTGTTGGAAGCAGTGGCCACTCTGCGGGCAAAATTATATCCTTTTTTAAGATGAAGAAGTCACATTATTCCAGTTGTCAGCCCTCTTTCCCTCGATCTTTTTTTCCTTTTGTCCTCTTTTTCGCCTCCTGCCGCTTCATTGGTCACACGCCCTTTTTTAACTTAACTCCTGTGTCTTTCTTCTCCTTCCTCGCTCTCTGCCATAAGCAAGCCACCTCTCAGAGAGACTACATTTCCCCCACCTAAACAGCACCCTTCTCTTTTTCCCCTTGTCGTCTTTTATCTTCTTTTCCTCCATCCACCCATCTATCCATCACCCCCTCACACACACTTTCCCCCCTTTCTTTCCCACTCATTAGTCTACCCATGCTGTGGTTTGTGTCTCCCGTCTCTGTCAGAGCTGTTATCACTGCTGTCAGCTCCTTTGGCGAGAACAAAGTCGTCCTCTGCTCACAGCACCACAAAAGACACGAGAGGAATGAAAGGAAAAGAGCTTCAGCTCCAAAAAAAGGAAAACAAAACTAAAAAAGAGGCGGAAAGATGGAAAAATTAAAGGGGGGGAGGAAAAACCAGAGGAAAGAAGGGAGCAAGGAACATGTCTTTTCATGTCAGCCATGATGCATTGTCATCTGTGGGTTATAACAACCATTGATTTCTCCTTTCTGTCACCCGTTTTATCTATACAGCACAGAGCTTACAGTTAGAAGGAAGATATGAGCGCTATCTCTATACACATCAAGTGCCTTTTCCTCATATTATAAATATATCTCCTGCTAAATCAGCTAAGCCTAGTATATCAACCTCAAATAATTTACCGTGTATTATTGTGAGCTGAGAAGAGCAGTACGTTTGAAAGACACTGAGATATCCAAAGGAGGAAACATAACCATTTAGAACAATAAGCAGTGCCGAGAGAAAAGCCTACTGTATTTTGTAGGATACAGCAGAAGAGTATATTGGGACTCTTACTTCTGTTGCTTATTAACATCGTCCCATCATTATCATCATCTACTAAGCAAACCAATCAGAATCGAACCATCAGAGGCACAGAGGGTACTTTGGAAACCAAGGGCAAAATGCCACCAGCCAACAGGGCTCTGGTAGCTCAGGGAGTGTGCCCTGCACCATCACGTGTAGGCATAATCTATGTCAGGGATGCCACCCTCTCTGTAGCCACGGTTGGTGCCATAAGTGACATGATGGTGGCTGGCTTGGCTGAGGATAGTGCCATTGAGACTGCCAGCTCCATGGCTGCTCCGGTAGGTCCCATTAGCTTGGGAGGAAGAGGAGGAGGAGGAAGGGAAAATGGTGTGGATGTATGTAACATCCTCCAGTTTAGGCTGCAGGGACTGATGGGCCATAGCTGTCATCTGAAAGCCTGCAGGAGGGGCCCGGATTTCCAGAATGGAAGTGTCTTTCTTGGTGCCTGACTCTACGTAGTCATCGTAATGCTTCCCACCCCGGCCTCTGCTGTATGAACCCGAGTCCCCAGACATGTAACCTGATCTCTGTCCATACCAGCAGAAGATGGCAAAGATTAGAAGCAAGCTCACTAATGCTGTGGCACCTCCTATAATTCCAGCTAGTGGCAGAGCTGTTAGCTCAGAGTCCTGTCCCTCTTTGTCTGCTCCGTCCCCTCCAGAGCTGACATCTCCAGTCTCTATCTGGGCACAGGCTGGAGCTGAGTCTTTACTGTCTATGTCCATGCTTCCAGCTCGAGATGAGCCCATGCTGGATCCCCCAAAGGAGGCCTCCTGTCGCAGTGGCAGAAGGCAGATGAGGTAACGGGAACGTGGAGTGAGCTGGTTAAGGAGGTACTGCCTCTTCTCTCCAGCAACCAAAGTCTCTGTCATTGAACCCAGAGCTACGCTGCTTCCCATTCTTAGCCATGACAGGCGGAAGGAGGGTGCTGGCTGTGGGTACAGCCAACTCACAAGGACACTGTCTGAAGAGAGAGGTTTAACAGTCAACTCAAAGGCCTCTCCAGATACTTGTCCACCTTCCCCTGGAGGCAAGGGCATAATGAGACCTGGCCACTTAGGCCTCAGGGTGAAGAGAGAACCTTGTGTGGGGACCAATAGAGGAGCAGTTGTGGTGGTCCCATGAGGGACTACTTTACTCTCTCCAACATCATCTTCACCTCCTCCATCTTTTTCGACTGGGTTCACCACTTCTCCAGGACTAGAACCTGCTGGTGGGCCTTCACACTGCTCCATTAGTGATGTTAGATCTCTGAGCGACTGGCCCCGTACAGACTCTGGCCCCTGACAGACAAGGCCTCTGACTGTCACTGCTGACCCACGGCCATGCAGCCAGGAATGAAGCCAGCGAAGGTTGCAACCACAGTTCCAGGGGTTTCCTCGGAGCAGCAGTAACTCCAGGCTTTCGGTGTCTCTCAGAATCCCTCGAGGCAGACTGGTTAGATTGTTTCCTGACAGGTCCAACCTTTGTAGGCGCTTCATGCCATCCAGCGTTGCCCTCGGAATATGGGTCATCCCGTTGTCTTGCAAGTGTAGTCGTACCAGGTGAGCTGAAGGCAGGTTGACTGGCGGTGACTGTAGAGCATTCCTGACCAGCGACAACTCCGTCAGGTTAGATAAACGAGAGAAGGTATCGTCTGCAATCCGTGTGTTGGCCAGCAGGTTTCCGTCCAGGACCAGACGTCGCAGGGAGGAGAGACCGCGGAAGGCATGCGTTGGGATGGTGCTGATCCTGTTGTCATCCAGTCGCAACTCTTCCAGTGATGCTGGAAGGCCTGCTGGGATGCTCGACAGGTGATTCCGAGACAGAAACAGCAGTCGTAGCCTTGGAGTCCCAGAAAAAGCTCGATCCTGGATGCTAACTGTTGATATTGAGTTATCATCCAGGTGCAAACGTTCTAGTAATGGTAACTTGGCCAAAGCTGATCGCGGTAACGTTCGTATATTATTATCCTGCAAATGAAGCTCCTTTAGGGATGGAGGAAGGTGTATCGGAAACTCATCCAGCTGGTTGGCGTATAGGTATATCACTCGTATAGAAGTGCTGCGTTCCAGTGACTGCGGCAGCCCGGCGTTGCTCAGCCGGTTGCTCTGCAAGTAGAGGATAGCAGCCGTTAATGGCAGCGGAGGGATTATGCTCAGGCCACGGTCGTTGCAGTAGACAAAGCCCTCATCGCAACGACACACAGAGGGACAAACAATCCCCTCATCTCCCTCGCCTGTCTCCATGGCGATTGCAGCTGCCGCCAGCTCCAGCACTTCAGCCAATAAAGTGAGGACCAGGAGGAGGAGAAAGAGCCAATCGCGGAGCTCAGCAAGACTTTCGGCTGCCATGTTGGTGAAAGGTTCCTGACCTGAAGAGAAGGAAAAGCTATATTAATACAAGGATAGGTCAATCATTCTAAAGCCAAAGGGGTACTGACATATTACATTCAAATAAAATAAAATAAAAAACCCAACAGTTGAAGTGATTTCTGAGACACTCAGTTTTGAATTCCCACCTGCCGGCTAAAAGTGAGGCCTTTTATCTCAAGAGTTGAAAATAGTTGGGAATAGAATTGTCAGACGCCCTGAAGAGAAACTGTCCAGTTCTATATGGGTCAGAGCGTCCAAGCAGAAGACAAAGTGACATTTAGATCCAGTGAGTTCAACAAGGGGTGGGTTGACCGGCGATAAAGATCATAAGAATCGGGGAAAGCAAAGGGACAACAGAAATGGAGAAAATTGGACAGTGACAGTTGAAATGGGGGGGGGGGGAATAAGTGAAGAGGGCTTTATTTTCTATGAGGTTAACAGAACTGGAACGCGTGACACAAAAATGAAATGGAGGATAGATCGGGGAGAAGGAGATTAGATTAATTGGCTGCGGCACAGTTGACGGATCTGAAAACAACACAAGTATCAAAGTTGCTGTGACAGTGTTAGATCTGACCTGGCAGAAAAGGAGGATAGTAACTCAACAAAGAAACATTAATTTCACAGATTTTTTAAGTTTTACTCTGATTCATAATGTGTCTGTTTGAGGTCATGACCACTTTGTGAACTGTGAACACAAATTAATAACCATACTGAGCACTAAGTGCACGTAATGTGCAGTCTTTAAATTCTACAGCATGTATAATGCACGTTTTCATCAAGCGGTTATTGTTCGTAATTTTTCCAGACACACTTGGAAGTGTGTCTGGAAGCCTTTTTTCATTCAGAGAAATATTATTAAAGCACTCTTAAAAACTACTGTCTCACTTACAAATGTAAAACACAAGAAAACCCAACAAAATTCAGTTCTTAGAGAGACAAAGCTTTCCAGCCTTATCTTACGAACTACCTCTTACCCCCATTAATTGCAACAATAACCATCACTACTTGTCATTATTTATTTATTTATTTATTTATTTTAAAAAAATTTTTTAGCGGAGTTGGACTTGTCAATGTGTTTTTGTCCTGCTGTTTGACCCCAGTGTGCTTAAGTTTATGTTCATAAATGGATGGTCGACATCATCTTCAAGATTTTCTGATATAGCAAGATTATGGTTCCATTCTTTACAGCAAGTTGTCCAGGTCCTGAAGAAGGAAAGCTGTCTGAGACATCACTCTACTACCAATATGTGTGTTTAATTGTTTGGCGTTTGTTTCTTTTCCTTTGTAACACAAGACACACCTTTCAAAAAGTTGTTCTATTTGGTAGTCACTCCTTGAATATTTTCCCAAAAGTTTTGTGGATTAGCAAGATGTTTTCTGTGAATGTGAGGTGGACTTTGTGTGCTTTTTAAATTTTTCCCCCCCATAGTTTTGTTCTTGGAGCTGGTCAATGTTTTTGCCAGTGTCTTTCCTATTGAGCACTACTGACCTTACCTAAATCACCTAGCTCTAAAGCACTGTAGATCTAGGTGCAGATCTAAAGGCTTGCAGTGCTTTAGATCTTGCTCTGGTTTATGTTGACACCCTGGATGAGTCATAAATGCATTCTTGGAGTCACTTTGTTAGACTCTGGACTCTTCTATGCCTATAACCTTAGGTTAGTGCCCCCCCTATTCCATGTTTCCTCTATCTATTAATAATTACTGCTACTGTGGTTTAATGGAACCTTAAACAGTTACTTTGTGGCTGGTGTGGTTATTATTACTATTTTTTACATAGAGCCAATTGTTTCCATTTAAATTAAATGTATTTATTTAAGATTTGGATTAACTAAGGTTGTCTTTCATATATTCAAATTACTTCAATGATCTACAAGACTTAAAGTCCAGAAAACATTGAAATAATTTTTCTTCGCATGGTTTGTTTTTTTGCTCAATATTTTGTTCCCCTCCCCCCAAAAAAATCTTTAGATTGAAATTTAATAGCATAAATGTTTACAATTCAAGTAATATAGTGTCTTTGCTTTCCATTTCAGTGCAACTATATGTGCAATTGGAGCCATGTACAGTAACAAATTTGTTGAAATTACATTTTAAGCAATAAACCCTTTGTCTTCAGCTAGCCTGAGGCTGGAAAATGTACCCTGATGGGAAAGGGCTGACATGATTTGACAGCACATTTGATAAACAAATCCTCCAAAGGCAAGTTTATTTTCTGCCCCCCTTCTGTGTACGTACATGTGTGTTTGTGTGTGAACTCTGTGCTCGATGCAAAATTGCCCTTCGGCTGCAGTCAAAATCCATGCAAAGCAAACAAGAGATGGCGACAATAGAAGAAATGAAGAGGTTGGAAGGGGGTGAGGAGACAGATGGAGACTTGGACAGTCAGTCATGGGAGGAGAGGGGAAATGAGTTTCTGGCAGTGAAGACTGAAGTCGGTATCAGCTGAGTTCGCTGCAGAAAGAAGAATGGATCCAATCCCTGACTGGGTGTTGCTTTTTTCTGTTAGATAGGTGTAAAAATAGCTGTGTTTGGTACTTTTATATGCCTCTGTTGCATGTCTCTGTGAAAATGTGACAGAGATCTGTATCTACAACAACCAGCTCCTGTCTCTGCCTGACACAGTATTAGATACATCAGGGCGAAAAAGTGTCTGTGTCACAGAATTTGGCATTAACCCTGACTTCACTTTCTCTGTTCATAATCTTATTTTTAGCTCAAATCTGTGTTTGGAAGACAGAAAAAGTACAACAGATATACACAGGCACATAAAGGGAGTGTAAAGGTAGGAGCTGAGACCAGATTGGGATGCTCTATGAATATCAACTAGCATATGTTTCAGTGCCACAACATCCCCACTTCCCTCTCATAAATATCCTCTTGGCACAAGCTTGTTTGTGTGTTTTCGCCCACATGCCAAGGTTTCCAATCGACATGTTTCTTTAATGATCTTCAGATTTTCTGTCCTACGCCGTCCCTTATTCGATCTCTTGCTGTCTCGTCTCTCTGCTTCTTTATCTTTTACACCATCTATCTCTCCAGTCCTCACGCCTTCCCTTCATGACCTGTCATTATATCCACTTTAAGGTTTGTTTACAGAACTATCCTTGTCCTCTCTTCCACTGTCTCTATTTTCTTCTAATCCTCTTTTATCGTTTCCTCTCCAGTTGTTTGTTGATTCCTGCACACTGAGATTGGATCAATCAGAAGAGGTTTAGTCTCCCTGCCTACAACTCCTCAGCTCCTCTCCTCTCTTCCATAGTAACAGAGATCTGGATGCAGCAGACCACCTCGTTTGCTTACTCGTCCTCTTTCTCACTCTTCAGCCTCATCTTTATTGTAGAGATGGACCGATCAGAGATTCTGTGTCTCCAATTTTGCGAATTTTGACATTCAGAAAGTGATTTTAGTTGATTCACCTTAAGAAATATAAATCAACCTTTCAAAGTCTATTTTCTCTACTGTATGCATTTTTTCTAATTCAAGTGTCTGGAAATAAAATGCTTATCTAATATACTAATGCAATAAAATCCTAAAGGTTTGGGCTGGAAGTTTCTGTACAAATAAAACCGACTAAAGAGAACAGAATATCTACTTTTTCATTTTACATAACAGATTATGTGACTTAAGTCTTGTTTGTATCACCAGATACTCATTTAATTTTTGCAAGATCCATTCAAAGTAAACGAGTTATGTCCAGCTTCAAATTTGAGCAGATTTACTGCTATATCGAGCTGTGAAAAAGTATAACAGCATTTCAAGGGGAAAAAAAAACGTTATTTCTACAAACATGGTGATTGTAGTGTGATCTGTGGTGTTACTTTGTTTCCTCCAGTCTTGGACAACTTGCTGAAATCTATTATATCATGACTTCTGCTGTCGGATCATCAGTTCCTTGCATCGAGTTTAAACAAACTTGTGTTTTGCAGCGTATTATTAATCAAAATTTCACAAAGTCAATCTCTAAATGCTTAAAAGCAAAATAAAAAAAGGTTTGGGGTAGCCTAGTCAAAGTCCAGACCTAAATTCTGCCAAGATGTGAAACAGGCTGTTGGTTCTAAAACCTTTTGATTTGGCTGAATTAAAACAAAGATCAAACAAAAATTTCTTCACTCTTTGCCAGCTATCGCAATCATTTCATAGCAGGTTTTACCATAAGGAGTGTGAAAATCTGTTTCCACTTTGGGCCGGGGTGATTCGGATATGTGTTTTGTAATAAATTAAATTTTCACTTAAAACCTGCATTTTTGCATTTAGTTAGAAAATCATTCCACACTGAAGACTGTTATCCGTGCAACTTGTTACAGTTTAGGTGTGCCGTGTTTAATATTGGCAGAAAAGAGATCAACCATTGATGGGGTTAGTGGATTGTATAATCAACCAGTTTCTTGGTGCACCTCAATTTTTTGACTTAATGTGTGCCGACCAACATGCTCCACAGTTAAAACAGGTTCTAGGAAAGGTCATCCTTGAAGCACTGAGCCTTTGTGTGTCTTTGTATATTTTTTTTCCTTATCATGCAGCAGAAACGACCCGTAGGTGTAGTGAATCTCAATGTGATGAAAGCACACCGAAGACGTGTGTGTAAAAGGTCTGATCGACCCAGAGTGTGATTGCCGAGGGCTTTCTAACCTGCTCAGTCTCTGTGTCTTTCACGTCCGCCGCAGCTTTGTTTTTCCTGTATCGGGGATTTGTGGAGAGGAGTATTAGAGTGTCTGTGATTGAGGATGCTGCTTTGGATCTCTCTGTGTTAGCACAGTTTCACAGTCTTCTTTGAATCGCTCAGATGTGTAGCCTCTTTCCTTTGGGCTGTTGAATCTTCCTCAGCTTGGGTGAATGATGATAGGGATGATGATAGCCTGTTCTCCAGGGCTCCACAAGTAGCAATATCAGCATGGCTCAAAGCCGCCACAGCGTCCACATTTGTGTGTGTTGGGTGGATGTTAGTCCTCCTGCCAAGCTTGTTCTCTCTTTCTGGTTATGGAGCTTTCAGGCCTGCCAACTTAAGTCATCTTCATTGAGTGTCCAGAGGTTTAATTCTGAAACAAACCCTCCACACCCAAATGCTACAGTCGGGCGGGCAGGCAGGCAGTCAGGAGATGGCTGGGAGCTTAAGGGTCCTTCTTGGAAGTCAAAAGCAATCCTGGATCCTCATGCAAGCACTAGGTCATGCTAAAATAGTACAGTGCCATGTTACACTCTCTTTGAAGAGGCAGGTTGTAATTTTAATTGATGCGCAGTGGGGAGAGAGATGAGAAGAAGCAGCAGATAGTCCTCAAAGGAGAAAATCTGATCTGTTGTTTAGGTTTTACAAGTACGATTATGATTATATGAATGTCACAGTTTGATGATAACAATAATTAAGATGTTAAGAGGACATGGTGGACAGATCTCCTTCCGCTGTCCCTCAGTTTAGTCCAACTACCCTCTTTAGTTTACACAAATCATCTGAAAATTCAGTGGATATTCACTTCTGTATTCAATCCACCTGGAGCAGCGCAGGTATGGAGCTCCAATGAGGAGTTCTGCTGCAGTCTCTTTAAAATCCTTCACGTTAGCAGATCAGCCGCTGGTTGGGATGGTCGTCAATCATCTGAAAAGACAGAGCAGATTGGAAAGAGACATTAGAATTCATGAGGAGAGCAAGAAAATGAGCCTGAAAAAAATATTTATTTGTTTTATGCTCTACTAGTATTTTATTGCTGTTGTTACTTAGGTATGGATTTGTTTAATCCATTTATTTTAACAAGAATATGATACTAATATTTAAAAACAATGGTAGTGGTAATAATACAAATCAGAAATAACTATAACTTTGTAAACATGCAAAGTTATAGTTTAACTAACAAGAAAATTAACTGTTCAACTTGATACAAACACAAACCAAATACTAAAGCATGAGTTCTTTGCCGTTTATTTCTGATTTTTTCATATGACTTTATTAATTCAAATTCATGTCTTTGATAAGCTTCTCACACATAAGCTTAAATTGCTGCTCTTGTTTTATTTCAGTTTTGCCAGGTAAGGGAGTTTGGGAGTCCTGTGGTATTTACAACAATTATTGTTCAAGCCCACCCAGGCTGACTTTGGGCCGGAGGTGAGGGCACAAGCAGCATCGATGAAAGGTCTATCATTCAGCTACAGTCAATTAAATATCACTGATTAGCTTCTTAAATGACCCATAAAAACCATTATCCACCTGGGAGAACAAAACTTTACTGCTGGGCATCATTGATTTATTTACAGAAAGGCCAGCACAGTGTTTTGCTTTTAAACTTTTGTCACTGCTGACTAGTGAGCCCTATCCCCATCTGTGTCTCTGCATGACAAGGTCATGTTTGCTGCACAGCCGCATCCCCAGTAGTCGCTGTTCTGGTAAATCAGTTATGACCTGGAAGGCACTGGAAGAGGTGGGCAGAGGGAAAACTGAACCAAAGCAGACTATAGATTTATAGGAGAGGTATAAACTTTTTCTTTTTTTCTCTCAAAAATCAATAATGGTCCTGAGTAAACACTCCTGTCTATGACTGAGTTTTGTAAATAAATAATAGAACATTTTCTGAAGAAAACTTAGATACCAGAAAAGGTCTGGCCAATTCTTCAGATTAAAAGGATTTCGTTGCCAGTTCAGTTTACTGAAACTGAACTATTTTAGTTTCGGTAAACTGAACTGAAGTTGAAGCCTTTGGTACGCATCATGTTCACAAAGTCGTTGAACTGCAGTCTGTACAACACTGTTGTCTTTCTGGCAGAGTCTAATCCAAAAATGGTGATGTGAAGGACTGGTAGAATGACGGAAAACGTCGGTTGCTCAGACAGTCCATTCCCCATCATTCCACATTGGGAGGAACAGGAAGTAATCCTCACAGACGCTAATAGTCCGAAAAGGCATCAGGAATTACCTCTCAGTGCGAGAGTCCTCTGTGGATAAAATATTACATCCATGTGTTTCCAATATGTTGGCTTCTACTGTCACATTCTTTGAATTAAGACCAGAGAGGACATCTAAAGTGTGGACAGGACTATTGCTCATTGGTCCAGAGTCTTCAGTATAAATTTTGACTTTTTATTTGGAGATCAAGGTCTCAGACTCTTGAGGAGGAATGAAGAGCCAGAGAATTAAAGTTGCTTAAGGTTCAGTGTGAAGTTGCCAAAGTGTGCTGGCTTTGGTCCACTGAGTTCAAAATCAGTGCCATCGTCTATCAGGTGATGTCAGTTCAATTTGTGCTTCTCTCTACTGATGGGCTTTATGGGGATCCTGGTTTCATTTCCCAGCAGAACTTGGAACTTGACTTCGCTGCCAAAAGTACCAACCCCTGCTTTAGAGATGGTCTAATTTATTGCTCCAGTAGAAACCATTATAATATTTAAATTCTGGTGCTGGAGTTTGGATGCTATTACTAAGATATATAGATTATTTTATTTTATTTTTTTCAAGTTTCAGTTTGTTTTGTTAAATACCATCTTTGTTTTAAGCAACACCAAGATATAACATTGAGTTTCACTGTTGGCACAAAATGGAGAACTAAAATGACTAAATAATTATCCCCCTCAGAATGGTTTTACCTTTTAAAATTAAGTACATCGTGAAAATGCTTCTTGAAGGTCAACACTGCATATGTACAGCATTACGCTCCCAGCGGACAACAAACCTCCCATTAAGCAAACGCCATGTTTTATGTCGGTCCTTTTTTTTTTTTCTTTCACACAAAGCTGAGGATCTTTCATTAACCACGACTCACTAAGTGCCTGTATCTTATGAGCAAAATGAAACCCCTGGTGAACACTGGTTTTAGAAATATAAGGTTTTTATCAGACACACACAAAGTACGTACACAGAGATAGATTCATCAGAAGCCATTAACTGCTCTGCTGCTCACATTCGTCCGTTCACTTCATCCCACAGTAAGTAGACTACAAAGCCAACTGGGAGATTTTCATCCAGTTTGCAAAAACGCAAACAGAAACAAATAAAACTGTCCTCATTTTCCTTCCTGAAGGACACATGATGAAGCCGAGAAGGATTTGTTTAACAGACTAAAGCCAGAGCCTGTGTGTGTGTTCATGAAGGGTGCTTAATGCCTAAACTGAACGCCTGACAGTGTAAATTCAAGGTGACGTTATGTGTGTGCATTTTTGTTTTACATTCAGCAGCATCACTGGTTAAACAGATGGGAAAGAATGAATTTTACTCGGTGCAGTTTATAGAAAGCGGTTATATATTGATATAAATCATCCTATTCATAAAAACAGCTGCAATGTGATATCCGGTTTGCAGATTGTAAATTGATTTCTATGTGCAGAGTGAAGCTGAAATATGTAATGAAAGCAGATTCATTTGGGACAGAAGACAAAACATAGTTTGAAAAATGTTATTTGCATAGGAAGAACATAGTGGGGAGTGGAGCTAAGACTAAAGAGAAGCAGCATTCAGCTTCTATGCACCACAAATCTGGAACAAACTTCCAGAAAACTGCAAAACAACTGAAACTCTGAGTTTCTTTAAATCAAGACTGAAATGCCGCCAGTTTATATTTGCTTTTGAATCGTAATAAATGGAACATTGACCAACATGTTTGAGGTGTATTGATGGTTTTGGTGATGCCACTCATTAAAATGTAATTTTTGTTACCGATTTCTCATTTGCTTACCGTATTGTGTATTTTGTGGCTTTTTTGTGTGTTTTTATATGTAAATTACTTTGAACTGCCTTGAACTGAAGTATGCTATACAAACATACTTGATTGATTAAAGAAATTACCTAATCATACTTCCAAGAATATAAAAGTTAGTTTAAACATAGGATGATATATAGCTAAAAAAAATAAAAAAGTGATTAAATACACTGCTAAGGCATTTAAAAAAAACATTGACAAGAAAATAATATTAAATGGACATTAGTGAGTTATAATGAACAGATAATAGGCATAAAAATGCAGTAATATCAACAGAGATATTACAGAAGTCAGTAAACATAATTAGGGTGTTAAAAACATCTCATTAGAGTTTCAGGAGTAACAGGGTCTCTGTAGGAACTTAGGGTCTAAAATATGTTCATATTTTCCATACTAAGCCTTAATGGGTAAGTCTGACATTTATTTATTTATTCTTCCAACAGTTTCTTCTTTTATTTTATTAATCATGAGTAGTTTCTGGTAAATAGCTGTATTTTAGTTTTGCAATTGCAATAAAAATTTTCTCATGTTATTCACCAACAAGCTCAAAGCAAAATATAGATTTAATTATATTTGACTTGAAAACTGAGATTTCTATAGCTGGCTAGATCATAAGAATAAGTAACCTTCATGACACTTAGTGCATACTGTATGAATTTGTTGAGCTTAGGTCACCTAAGTTTAAAACTACTAGGAGTCGAAATATAATATGTTATGCAATTATAACATATTACATATACAGTTACATACACAGTTATATTAAACTCGCATAAATTGTTAGGCAGTAACTTTCGCAGACCTAAAAATGTAAATAATGGTCTTTAAGAAATCTTAACAAGTCTCAAGTCTAATGTAGTGAAACATGCAGAATGCCTGGAACAAAGAGATAAAGTGATTAACTCATAATATTGTTTGGGAAAATAAAATAAACAATCAAAGAAAATGTAAAAATAATGTACTATAAGTAAATCTAAGTAAATTGTTTAACTATATACAAATAATTTTTATGGATGAAAAAGTAAACACATTTGAGAATTTATTTTGATGCTCTGAATATAAATATTTTATATTGTATATATTATTTTATTGTAAGATAATACTTAATTTCTCTTTGATTTTTAAATAAAAAAATACCACACAAAGAACATTCATCATCTATGGTCATCAAACAATATTTCAGAAATATGAAACACAGGGTGGAAAGCTACCCTAGAAACTCACTTAACACTGTATTGATCAGACATCATTGTGTAAATAACCAGTTAACATCAGGAGCATTGGTGAAAATGATGGAGACTGCTATGTGATGCTAATTATCGGAATAGGACCTTAATCAAGACAACACTAAAGCTCAAGCCTTGGTACATATATTTATGATTTTATGTCTGCTGTACCCTCAGTGAGCCATGCATCTGCCATTTGGTAGACCAGTTTTTAACAGTCATAGCTAGGCCTGTCACAATAACCAATAAATCAATTAATCACATGATAAATTAAAATGAACTGAATATTGTGTTTTCCCTTCGTATGTCTGTCATGTAACCTGTTCTGGATGTTGTATTCAGATAGTCAGAGACAGAAGCAGCTGAAACATCAGACATTAAAATTTATGACAAGTTTATAAAGCAGAAGAAAAAGAATTTTAAAAAAATGGTAGCCTAACTTTAAGTCAAATGGTTCACATAAAAGCAGTCGACAAGAGAAAAATGCAAGTTTATTTGTCCGGTTAGATTTATCTGTAGAAACAAAACTCCACTTGGTTCAAAATATCTTTCGCTGTCAAGAAATACTGAGACTGCATGCACTAGATTAGCAACAATAAATTAGTTAAGTGGGATGCAGTCACAACACAAATGTAGACCATGAAGAAGGCTGCTGACACATATGCTTTTTACTGCACTTTAAAGCTGTAGTTCTCAAACCTATACATGGCATTAATTTAATGTAATGACTCAGATCAGTATCAGTGAAACGTATTGTAATTGGGACGGCCCTAATGAAAACCATTGTCAGAGAAGAGAAACTCCTCCCTGAATTAACAGCAGTGCTTTTCAAAGAACCAGAGCTTCTTTCTCTCTAAGGTTAGTTTACAGAGATTGAGCTGAAGTGTAAAATTACCTTGATCTGATTGTTCAACATGTTATTTTTAAGAAACCAAAACACGCTCCTCTGCCGTTTAAAGAGGTAATCTCTCCTGATAAACCTTGATCCCTAATATGCTGCAGTGCTTCCCAGGGATGATTGTTTATTTGAACAACATCAATCCCCAATCTGTATGTGCAAACAACAAGATTACTTCATTGTGGAAGACTGCAGTTGCTAAGCTAACATGTCTGTAGGCATGATCTTAAACCAGATCCAAATAATTCTCACATCAAAAGGAAAAACGTTAAAAAAAAAAGCTTTGCAAGAATAGTAAAAAGTCAGACTTTCCAAACTCTAAATCTCTAAAAGATTTTTTTTTTTTTAATGATGCACCTGAATGCTAAACACACTCCTCTCTAAATATTTTTTGATGTTTTTGTTTACATTGAAGTGTATTTGAACTGGAGCTGTATTCGAACAGCTTTAGAACTGGAGTTCTAAAGCTGAATTAAAGTCTATAATTTAGCATCGTTAGTTGTGTATAAAAAGCAGCGGTGACCTTGAATATTAAGAGCAGTTAGTTTAAAACAACCTCCTGTAATATAATATGCTCTGAGGTCCAACCTTTCTTACACCCTTCGCTAATCTTTATCTACTGCACGCAAAATAACTGTCTGTATTGGAGCCTGTAAGTGCCTACTGAAGATCAGCAGCATTTCCCCACAGCTCGCTGCCATCACCCATTAGATCCTGACGTGTGTGTAAAGTTAAGGCTGCCCTTCAAACTTTCTGTCAGGGATTTTGAGAAATAAAACCAGGTATAGAGAGATGGAGAGGGGGGAAGTTCATGAAATAGAAAAGCAGGCAGCCAGGAGTCAAAAACATTTAGGCTGACGGGAGTTTATAAAAATGTTTATCAAGGTGTGTGGAAGGTTAGAGGAAAGGGCAGGAGGTTACTGCCTAGCATTGTGAAAACAAATGTCTCCCACATTTCTAATAAACATGTCACCCAAGACGCATGGCGTTCAAATTTACCCACAAAACTCTTTGGCATGTCCTAGGCCCGGCGGCATGGGTGGGCATTGGGGGGCATTGTCCGCCCACTGAGTCAGCCGTGCCCCTCCTGGACTGGAAGCTGTTTGTTGTTTTTACCTTAGAATGGCAAACTTTCTGTTATTCCTGTATCAATTTGATACAGTAGGGGCTTCCGCACTTCCCATATCTGTGTCCTCTGTCACTGTTTTCAGCAGTTAAAACTGTTTAATCCGTTGTTAACATGTGGTAACCTGTTTTTCCGAGCCAACATGAGTGCTATGACGCTCGCGCTGGGTTTACACCTGTGCCTCAGCGACGGAGACCTGCTGCTGTGCAGAGCTAGTCAAGTGTGTGTTACAATCATGGCAACAAACCAGCAAAACGCAAAGAACTTTGCACCGTTTTTCCCCCAAGCTAACCAACTAAGTTAAGTAATGCTGTTCAATGGCACCTTAAGCTTGTTAACAAGTAGCCTGTAGACTACTGATGTTGTTGTCTACGTTCAGCTAGGTAGATTAATTTTCCCCCCCCAAAATAAGGTTGCTGCATTCAAAAATCCCATTGTCCTGTTTTGGCATTGTCAAAAACTTTGTTGCTGTTTCCTTAACTTGACCACATTGCCATCTCTTATTCTAAAACTTTTTATGCATCACTAAATAATTGTCACCAGATATATTGCAGCATAAAGAGACTGAATGCATGATGGGGCTCTTTGCCTTCTCTGTAAGGTTGAGTCCCCTTGACTCCCTACGCAGGTAGCTCTAATCTCAGCAGGTTGTTTTCAGGATATTCGGGTCATGATGCTTCTATCGTGATCAATAGTGAGGTTCGGAGCGTGGACGACTGGTAAATTGAAAGTTTCACATTGTAATCCTGCCATCACTCTGACTCCACCAGGTCCAATCAATCACACAATGAATGCATCTTAACTACAAACCAACCGCCTCTCTTTGAATCACTGAGGGTTTAAATCTTTTTAATTTATAAACGTAAGCATTGTTTGATTACTGCATCCCAGTGGGAGGTAAATAACTGATCTGTTCAGCATCATCAAAGCCCTTTACTCTATAAAAAGGTTGAAATAAATCTGGCTTTCATTCGGGAATTGTTCCTTTGAGCAGCTTTATGCCAAAAGACTAGAGATTAGAGCAGACTCTAGAAGCAATGAAGAGCTAAATAAGTGTTTGATTCACTGGTCTCCACTCCTGGAGTATATTTTTTTGTCTTATATAGTTTCTTCTCAGGTGAATTCAAGTGTGTATAAGGTAATGCAACATTTAGATTAGATTTTATTAAATTAAATAGTAAACCGTAAAGTTGTCTATATTTATTATTTGACAGGCAGACCTGAAAGAAAAAATATATGTACTTTCTCTTCTACTTATGCAAACACCAGTATATGGAGAAGATGATGAATGAGGGAAGAAAAGAGCAGGTTCTCATACTCCAGCTACCCCGTACTACTTTGGTCAATAACATCTCTCCCTGACCCTGCCACATCTTGTCTTACGTTGTTCTTGGTTTTTAATGCATAACACAGTTCACAGAAATGTCCTATTCCTCATGGGGACAGAAATCTCTCTGCTTTTTTGTTATCCAGCCAGCGACAACTTTGCAGCCTTTAGGCATTCTGTACTGTGTGACTTTTACTGTGGCCTGTGTGAACATTCACCCACAGTTTTTGCTTTGAATAATAATGATGAAATGTTAGCTATTTATTTTCCTCAACTGAATGAAGGCAGAGTCGCCTGGTGACAACAACATGGCTGATTGAACTGACAGTAATATAACGGCATGGGCACACGTTGCACCTTAGTGCTGCTGATGACTGCATGAATATCAAACAAAAATGGCAAGAAGTCTGTTTAGAGGAGGGTGTGCAGATTTGCAAATATGAGCTCTAAGTGATTTATGTTATTACAGGTTCCAGATGGTGGAACACTATGGATAGATACATATCCAGGATATTCATGTCTGCTGTTTATGGCCAATTTTCCACCTCTGATTTATGTACAGCTTTGACCTGCCAATGCCGATTTTAGCTGACTCGATTCCTTGTAGGCGCTATAACATTGGAAGATGTTCAATACATCTACAGTATATATTTGATAAGCAGAGGCAACATCACGCCACTGTGTGAGGGAACAGTTGCTTTTCAACAGGGTTTTACCGTTATTTTCAAACAAAATGGGGATCACGAGGTTCATGATTTAAACATGTATTAGTAGAAATTATGAACAATTAGTGCACCATTCCCTTAGCTAAAACTGGTAGTTTTGAAACAGCACTGCAAACATATTCCTAAGTCCATCATGTTAAATGGCAAGCAGAGGTTGAAATCTCAAAAGACTGACAGAGCAACTTTGCTCTAATATAGTCAGCTTACTGTATGCTGCACGTCTTGCTCTCTCTCGCTCTCTCTCTCACAGAAGATAATTTTCTTTAAAATGGCTTCTGCCATGTCCATTCTTCCTCAGCTTAAACACCCTGCTGATGCTATAAATTACTGTACAGTCTTCTTCTTACAGTAACAACTCCCACACAGCAGTGTTGTTGTTGGCATAACCTGGTAGTGGTCAGCATGCTGCATTCACTGTATTGAAAAATATTCACTTTTTGTGTTGCCATCTGATTTCCATTATTAGATCTCTGGGAGGTATCGGTTTCCAAATTTGAGAGTTAAAAAAACAGCGACTGGTCTTAAGATGATTAAGAGGATTCCTGATGTCTTACATTTTGTCAGACTTGTTGCAAAAGTGCAATATTTTAATAAGCAAAAAGAATCTCAAGGAAAACCTGAAAGTGTTATGGACCAGTAAAATCCAGCCAATTGCACCTCATTTCCCAATCTACACAGTTTAAGTTACAAGTCTCTTTCACTGAGTGCTTTGAGTTGAAAGCTTAAAAATTCGGGCTACATTGTGGATTTCATGCAAAAAATATTTTGCAATATTCAAAATGCCACAATATTTTTCATCAATTTCTGTTTTTCAAAGAGCTGTCCATCAGCTCTCGTCATGTGACTTTATGTTGACATGTTGTAAGTGCAAACTAGAGTAATGAATCCTGAAGGCCAGTGCTTTAGACTTGAAACACTGTTTGAAAGGAAATAACTGTTTTGTTGACATAGTCGATGAATACTGAGACAAATACTCAGGCTGCCGGCAACCCTGTGTTACATAAACATTGCATAAGCCTCCACCCCTTCAATTTATATATCAGGTAACGAGCTCGTCAGTAAAGCTGCTGATGCTGCTGAAGTTGGCATCTGATTTGTAACGTGATTTTCTGCTAAATTACACAGTACAGAGATTATTACAACCTTTATTCTGTTGTTGTTGTTTTTGTTTGGCATCAGGACTTTGGAATTAGACAAGCAAAAAAAAAGAATCCAGATATGGGGATTTTACACTCATAGATTCTTTGAAATGCAGCTAAAGATTTTAAAGCCTTCAATCTTACTAAAAAAACAAAAACTGGGGGTTCTGGATTGTTTTTATTCTTGCATTCTTGAAAATAATTATGAAATCCTGTCTAATTTTTGTGAACTGGGTGTATTTTCTTGCATTGTAAGGCCCTTTAAAACCACTTTCACATATTTCTTTGTCCTATCATAAACTTCTGCATGAGAAACTAATGAATTCTCAGTGAAAAGTTTAACAGATGAAGATGTAAAATCTTTTATTTCTCTAAAAGGCTTCCTTTTTTTCTTGTTGTATATCACATAATTGACACTGATGTGGATGGATGGCAAGAAATTGACAAAATCTATGCTCCATTTCTCTCCACCTTTCCCTTAATAGGACTGATTGGAATAATTTGTACCAGCAAAGATAGTCTGCGCTCTCCGTCCGCTGCAGGGAGCTAGGACTTAGAAGCAAAAGGAGCAGTACTGAGAGATTCAAAGTCTGAGTACTTTGTAATCATGTGGCTGCCTAACCTCGGTGTTAGAGGGGTTGATGAGCATGCGTCCCTGCTGACACGCACACTCTCTCAACATCCGCTCTTCTGAATATTAATACGGCGGAGAGAACTCCTCTGAGCCCCATTGTCAGCCGGTCTATTGTTCACTGCTGGCCTCTCCTGCAGCACATGTGCACACATGTGTCGGTGTTAATGCCCGACTCGGTGTCTGTGTTGTGTGCTTATGCATATTACGCCCGTGTATTCATTGCATGCGAGCGCCGGCTGCAGCAGAGGAGCAGTTAAAGCGGCGGCGAGGGAGCTGATGGGTGTGTTCTCGGCCCATAAAGACAACCGGCCGGAGAACACTTGAACTAGCCATCAGGGCCCAACATTGGCAATTATTTCACCTAGAGGTACTATCTGTAAAATGAACACTCTCATTAAAAAGAGTGCACACATGTGGACACACTGAAATGTGCGGGAGCCAGTTCAAATATATGGCAACAGAAACGCTTGTCTTTCCATCAAAGAGTAATGTGCTGTTTATGATGTTTGACTGCGGGTGTGTGCTCACCCGTGTGTGTATTTACACATTTTATTGTGTGTGTGGGGTGGGGGACTGCGGGCGCGCGTGTGTGTATAGGGGTACATCTGTGTGGATTTATGTGTATGTTACTGTTTAACTACCCCGCACACGTAACCTCCCCATCTCAGCCTCCCTGTTTCTCATTTACCAAGCCAGCGTCAGGGAGAAGGAGTGTGGCGGGAAACGAGAAAATAAGTGATAGAGGAGAGGAGAGCGGGAGGGGAGAGAAGGAGAAAGAGACATGTGAAGTGAAATAGAGGTGTAGATGGAGGGATGAGGAGGTGGGGGAGGCTTATACAGGAAAAATGAAGTGAGGCTGGAGTGAAAGGAGGGAGAAAAGGGGAGGAGGAGAAAAGATGGAGGAGGTGGCAGCAGATTTATGAAGCCATTGGAATGTAATTTGGAGGCAGAAATTACTGTCAGCCTGAGCAAGGTTTAAAGTCAGTGAAGCTTGAATCAGGGGCCTTTGTCTGTGTGTGTTTGTATGGAAAGTATCACACCCAAATGAATGGTAAATGTAATGCAGAACAATACCACACAGGCTTTCTTGTACGTGCGTGCCCGTTTTCACCACCTTTGCCTGAGCGACACGGCCGGGCGGCATCACAACATCGCGCCGCATTCATATTTAACAGTTCATATTTCATCTCCGCCCGCAGACGGCGATTCACAAGAGCGCACACAGGGCTCTGGATTCTCGTCAGGCTCCGAAGGCCATGACTCCGCCGGAATCAGTCGAGGGTGTTAGTGCGGACAGAAAGAGAGGTGGGGGAAGGGGGGAGGCAGAGAGCGTGTCAAGGATAGATGGAGAAAAAAGGTAGAGGTGGAAAATGGAAAGGAAGGAGTGTGAGACTCTAAGAGGGGCTAAACAGAAGTGTGAGAGGGATGTGACTTGGTTTCCAACTCGCCAACACACAGCTTCCATTTAGACTGAGAGGAGAGGAGGGGAGGGTGAGGAGAGCAACAAAGCAGGGATAATCACCAAAGATCTGAAGGGAAGAAAAATTCAATACTGTGTATTTTTCCTGATCTAGCATCACTTTGACACTCCGCTGTAGCACACACACGCACCAGGGGTCGGCTTCCTTTTGCAGTTAATTTCTACTTGGGCTCCTCTTCAATTAGCTGCAGTGAGTAAATAGGGCAGACAGTTGAAGCTACTTTTTAAATGTACTGCACTTTGAAAAGTATTCACCCCTAATGATTCTTTTTTTCTGTTTTGATGCATGTATCAGACAAACAATCTAAGTAAATACAAAATGTACAAAATGGACTTTAAAAATTATGTTCAAGCTGGCTCCATGCTCAAAAAAATATAATTGCCCCCTTAAACCTAACAATTAGTGGTAAAAAAAAAAAAAAGCTGGCATCAAGGGTTTGATGCCAGCTTTTTACAGTGCTGTGGAGGAATTTTGACCCACTCTTCTTTGCAGAATTGTTGTAATTCAGCCACATTGGAGGGTTTTCCAACATGAACAGCCTGTTTGAAGTCACACCACAGCATCTCAATCTGATTTAAGTCGGGAATTTGACTAGACAGCTCCTGAACCTTCATTTTTTAAATTTTGAAACATTCACAGGTGGTTGGTGGTTTCATATTATTGTTCTGCTGCATCACCAGCCCCGGTGTTTGGGTCATGAACTGAGCGCCGACCTTTTCCTCCAGGATTTTTTGATAGAGAGCTCAATTCATGGTTTATTCAATCACAGCAGGTTGTTCAGCAAGTCTGGCCCAGACCGACACACTGCTGTCTGAATGATGGCTTTCTGAAACGCTGCTTCACGTCCAGATGTAACAGGACGCACTAAGACTGTGGTCTCATCAGTTCATAGAAGATTTCACTTGGGAATCTTCAAGATGTATTTTGGCAAATTTGAGACTTTGCGTTGTTTTTGGTCAGCACAGTTTTTTTCTATCAAACAATAAGGAAGCCATTTTACCCAATCTCTTTCTTGTTGCTTAACAAACTTTGAACTTAGCTGAGGCAAATGAGGCTTACAGGGCTTCAGATGTTCTGGATACATTTGTACACATCATCTTCATTTGTGGGTAAATGACTGTCATTGTGTTTCATTTGAGTCTTTATAACCCTTTCCAGATCTATGGACGTCGGTGACTTACTTTTTCATCTATTCTTGAATTTTGTCACGATTGGGGCATGATGTGCTACATCATCTGTTCCTAGCTTGTGAATTTAAACCCAAATGTGGTTAATCACACAGTTACTGGGTTGGATTGTTTTCTTTCTAAAATAATAATTTGAAAACCACATTATTTACTCTGTTTATCAGTATTGGGTGTTAAACTTTCTTTGATCGTTTTAAGTTTGACAGAAAAGCTAAAAAATTAAAGGAGTAAATACTTTTTCACAGCCCTGTATTTTCATTCTTCTCATTGTCTCAAATACTGAGCTAAAATCCATGATTTTGATAGTTGACGTACTACAGGAGGAAACGTCTTCAGTATCTGTATGTTTTATATGAAAACTGTCTCATTAAAAGTGCTAACTTCCTGTACTCCTGCAGTCACAGGAAAAATTAGCTGTTAGAGCCGAAAGAGGAATATTTTTTTATACATCTGTGTGCTGAAGGTTTGTTCCTTAGCTGTCTCACTTTGCTGATCAGAGCATTTCTTTACCACTGACTTCACCTACTGTATGGAAACTTATTTCCTTATATATTACCTCGCTGCCAGAAATAGGCTGCCACTGGGAGTCCTACATCTGCTGTCTCTGTGCCACAGCTCAGAGCTTGCACATTAAAATTTCAGATAAACAAGATTAAAATCTTCATATCCTCTTCTTATGCTGCGTCTCTGTGCTTTCTGTCTTCACAGGTACGTTTCTAAACAGGTTCTCACAAAATCAACCAAGAAACTTTTGATCTATTAATGTGTAGTTAGGGTGGATTCACTGAGGTGACTTAAAACTGCCCGCAACTCTTTTGCCAGAACTGTCAGGGAAAAAATAGATCAAATTCTAAACAAAAAACATTTGTTGGACCATAAAATTTCAAATAACACTAAACTATTGACAAATATTTTGAATGCAAAGCATGAGATAAATAATACATTAATAATTTTAATCTTTCCAGATGTCAATGACCCACTTTATAGTTTCATACTGTTTGTTTCAGGATTTTATAAAAAAGAAATGTTTCCATGCGTGACCGTCCATATATCTTGCGAAATGGATCGAGACTAGATGAGATTTTATCAATATCTTTTGGACAGACAACACTCCCTTTTATTTTTTTCTAGAAATAGAGTGACGTGTTTAAAAATAACAAACTTTGTTTTTAAAGCATATCAGTATAGTAACCTAGTCCAGGTTTGACTCTTCTATATAATTTTGATTATTTATGTTGGTCTAGGTTTTAGCTGCCAAAGAAACATGGAAATTGTTCCTTTTCATGTTTTCACAAATAGAATAAGAGCTAAAGAGCTGTTAGTGGACCCCCACTGGTTCAGGATTGGCACATTTTTCTGTGGAACTTAACTTCCAATTTTTTTTTACAAAAAATTAACTTATTTGCAGATTTTTTTATAGAGTATATTTATAATATCCGAAAGAAATGCAGCTTAGGATTCTGAAATACCTAAGACTAACACAAGCTGACGCTCAGTTGGCGGGAATTTACAAAGCAGCCAATCCCTGCGTGCAGTTTATTTTCCCTGGCTCTGATTGGCTGTACCTCCAGGAGCAACGATAAGGATGACTGTAGACGTCAGCGCCTGCAGTAGAGCCAAGATGGTGTCTACTGTGCGTATTAATGTATATTAATGTGTATTTGGAGTTTGAACTATTGTAATTGGCATTTCAGCTGTTTGCAGGCGGCTGAGATCCCAATTGGATTATATCTGCTCACATATGTCTGTTTTTGTCTTTTATCTTTCTACTGCCTGGCCTAAACATTACCTAATTAATGAATTAAAAGCGGTGTGAGACTTCAGTGTTTTTTTGTGAAAGTGTTACAATGTTTGTTAGCCTTTTCCACCATCACAGCAGTAAAAAAAAGCAACTTAATTTTTAACTTCAAAATAAGAGTCTTAAACATGAATACATCCCTAAAAAAGGTAACAACAAATAAAAATAAAATTTTCAACAACTATATTTACACCTAAAATATCTTTTAGTTCTGAACAATTTCCTAAAACATGCATTTCTGATTTATGAGCCAACCATATTAGTATTTGGTTTTATAATCCGAAATGTTTTCAACATAATTTAAAGATTATATTTGCTTCCGTAAAAAAAAAGTCCATTCCATTTCAGTGAATAAAAGAGAAATCCCCAGGAAATGAATGATGCAAATAATGTGTTTACAATAATGCTCTAATGGTAAATCATATCAATTTTTGTTATTACACACAGCAAACAGACTTCCACAAACAGAAAACAAGACAAAGACTCAGGCCCTTAGAGAGCCAACAAATTCCTCAGAGACTCATCAACTCTCAAGGAGACACTCTGGAAGAACCACAGTGTTCCTGCTTCACAGCCTGCAGGTCCTTGTGGTCGGACTTCTGTGACCCGATGATACTTTGTAAAATGACTCTGTGAAAAGCAGCCATTTGTAGGATGGTTTTTATAGTAAAGATCCACCAATCAGGCTTTTACTGACCTTCATTTTAAAGAATAGAAAATGAGTTATGGTTTCTTTCTTTTTCTTTTAATATTTGACTGATCACCAGTTATAGCCTATCGGTGGAAAATTAGCTGATTTTTATCCCAGGCTAAACTGCAACATGTCTAAAAACACTCCTTCATAATAGTATTAATATTTTGCAGTGATAACTTTGCACCACTTCTCTTCTAGCCAATGTTTTAAAGTCCAGAAATAAGCGCCACCTTTGTGTCTTTCAACGCAATTTGTTTGAGTACAAATACACAAAATACTGAGCAGCATCATCCTATGAGTTACTGACCTTACACTGCAACCACCCTCAGCTAAGCCCATCCTAAAATCATCTATGCTGTGTGTAAAGCATGGTCAGTGAAACACACTGTTTGCTCGCTGAAATCAAAAATTGATCAAGGAAACTGCAATGCGTGAATCGCTGCTAACATCTGCTCATCTGCATCTAAGTAGATTATCCAGATTTGCAGCCAACTTCGATTGACGGTAATAATAACAGCACACAGAACAAGCTCTACATTGGTCCTGTATTAAAGTGCATCTGGATTGTTGCTTGTCACTTGCAATTAAAGCTACACTCTGGATGTTATATGCTTGTTATACCCATTGATTTAACTCAGAGGTGTAACATCTTTTAAGTGACCGTGATATATTGAAATTCTTCTCAGTTTCATCACATTTTATGTGCTTTATGGGGTAAATCTGAACTTTCTGTAGACTTTATAATTGCAAATTGTAATTTGGTCTAAAATGTCATTCCAGTTTTGCCATTAAAACCAAGTCTCCTTGTACACAAATGCAGGAATGGAAGGCACAGCTCAAAAACTTGCACCATTTTTTTGGAAGAATAAATGTCACAATGCCGATAAATGTCAAGACAAATGTGTTGAACACAGTTAATAATGTATTTATTTTTTTTTACAGTATCTCTGATCAGTGGTTTGACACCAGGAGTCGTTCTCCTAAAAATTAACATCCAGGCAAAGATCTTTTCTACTCCTAAAAGAATCGGTTTATTAACCCTCACAGCCTTTTCTTCACGCTTGCATACTTTTCATTCACTTTTGACCCGTGAACTTGCACTGACTTTGTCCTCTTGACACACAAACCCTGTAGTTCTCTCTTCTTTGTTCTTCCAGGCAGCAACAATGATAGCAACGACATTATGCACCGTGACAACACTACCTCCCACTCTTTTTCTTGTGGCACTTCACACAATCCTGGCTTCTGCCTCTCCTCCATCTTCTGCCTCTCACTTTGAATTGTGTTGGGGTCAATTAGCTCTGAATTTGCTGGTAGAAAATGTTGAAATCTGCAAGATGCTGCAAGGTGCTAAATTACATCTGTTTTAAAATGTCTTAAGAGAATTTTCCCCCATATTTTATCCTCTTTAACTCTGTTGCATTTCTAGCCAAACTGTTAGATTTTCTTTTTTTTCCCATTAATTTTTCATCTAATTTCTCTTTATTCTTGTTTTTTTCCCTGCACTCCTAATATTTCTCTCTTATGGGTGAAGTAGTACTTGAGCAAGAGCGATATCCTTTTATAATACTGGCTGACATAAAAAAGACTATTAATTGCACATTCTTTCTGTTGTACAGAATATTTAAGAAATAATTTCTATTTAAATAATTATAAAGTCTTTGTAACTATAAATAGAATATGTTAAATTCCACCAGTCATTGAATTACATACTTTTCTTTAAGTAAAGAAAGGTATGACACATAAACACCACAAATACAGTTAAATCAAATATTTACATGCTGTAAAAAAAGCAACAATTCTAGACATTTTTACTTGTGTCTGATTTTAAACTGGCATACATTTTAGTTAGTATTGCTAAAACTACTTCTATCTGCTAAAGACTAAAATAACAATAGCCAGAAATTTTCCTTTTTTAAATTCAGAAGATTACAATCATTAAGCTATTTTAATCTATTTGGAAAAGTCAGATGATGATGTCATGGCTTTGTAAACTTCTGATAGGTTAATTGCAACTTTTGAGTTAAATAGAAACACAAATGTGAGTGAATTAAGGTATTTTAAGAGACTTTATGTTTTTTAAGGTAACACCTGAAACATGCCGCTTTCTTGTCTGACATCATGGAAAAATCAAAGAACATAAGCCAAGAAATTAGAAAAAGAATTGTGAACCTTCACATATCTGGCTCATTTTTGAGGACATTTTCCGATGCCTGACGGCGCCACAACCATCTGTTCAAACAATGACATGCAGGTATAAACAGCATGGGAAAGTTCAGCCTGCATGCTGTTTAGAAAGGAGACGAACATGTGTGGGTGCAAAATGTAGATAACATATCTTAAAGCTTTGCAAATATGCTTGTTAAGGCTGGTAATCCATAGTTAAATGAGTCCTGTATTAACATAGCATGAAAGCCCACTCAGCATGAAAGAAGTCACTTATCTGAATAGCTTTAAAAAAAAAAAAAGCCGGTTTACAATTTGCAAATACAATTGGGGAAGTGGGGGGGGGGAACTCAACGTTTGGTGGGATGATGACATAACGACCATTGCCTCATTTGGAGAAAAAGAAACAGCTTGAAAGCCTGAGAGCACCATCCTAGCTGCGAACTATGGGGGTGGCAGCATCTTTTATTGGGGTGTTTTTCCATAGGAATGACTGGTGCGCTTCACCAGTTCTAGATGCCATTATGAGAAAATAACATCATGGGGAAATTTTAAAACATCAACCAGAAGGTTAAAGCTTGTGTTTGGTTCTTCCAAATGAACAGTGACCCTCAGTATACAGACAAGATGCTTACAAAGGGGATGTCAGTGTTTTGGAGTGACCATCAAAACACTGCGCTCTCAGTGCTAAAAAAGAACCTGAAAACTCAACCCAATTACAGAAATTCTGTCGGGAAGAATATGCCAAAATTCCAGCAAACTTCTATGAGAAGCTTATAGAAGGAAAACCAAAAACATTTGACCCAAGTTTCCATGTACTGCTACCAAATTGTAAGGAGGTACATGTAAACAATGGGGGAAAAAAATCTTAATTTTATACATTTTATTGTTCTAGTATTTAACAAATGAAAATAATTTTCCTAAGCCCACCTTCCCTAAAACAATCAGATTTAATCTAATTAATGTCAGCGAGAGAATAAAAAATAAAGTATTAGAAGAGTCTCTGGGGCTTCATCCTTTAAAATGTTCAAATCATTTGGACTAATTACAAATGTTTGCGCAAACATTTATATATCCGTTCTGATATTATTTATGTAACACAGTCCATCCTTCTATCTGTGGGTGAGTTTTATTTGGGTCCCACAGCATGACAATCAAATAGAAACTTTTTCCATGAAACCCTTTCCAAAGACCCTCCCGGGTCTAGTAGATGTGTGTGTTGGTGGTGTTTCTCGCTGTTTCTTTTCACTCCCTCTGCCCCCTCTCCACCCCCATCTCGTTCCCCCGAACAGTAAAGGCAGGACAAACCTCCGACGGTGATCAGCCGCTGAGAAGCAAGCGGCGCAAATGGGAAATTTCAATAGATAGGTCCTGAAACCTATTGTCAGAGAGCGAGTGAGAAGATGAAAATGGAGTGAAAGAAAGAGGCTAAGGAAGAGAGATGGAAGGAGCGGAGCGTAGACGGAGGCAGACAGGGAGACAAAGTGAGCTGTAGAGTTTTCGCCCTGGGGGGAGCCGGTTTGCAAAGAAGGAACGAGGTGCAGAGGAGGCAGTAAACGAGACTATGAGAGAAAACACGGCTGGAGAGGAAGAAAGTGATGGAGGAGCAGGAGGAGAAATTGGGGTTTAAATGGAGCAAAGAATCGAAAAGAGGAGCTGCGAAGAAAATCAAAAAGGACAATGCTGGGGCAGGGAGGTTTGAAGAGGCAAAGATAGGCAAAATGAAAAGATGACACACACTGAGGGTGTTTTGCATAAACTTTTAAAACTGCTGGCATCTCAGTTTAAACACAGCAGCTAATAATTAAAACAGCCAGACATCATGCTGTGTTCTACAGAGACAGCACACAGATTTATTTCTTTTTTTTTCTAATGCATAATCTGCAAATAAACTACATCATCTCTCTGGGGGGTCTCTGATGGCTGAAGCCTTGCGGTGCCCACTACATATTGACACGAGTCCACCTCCTTCACCTGCTCACTTCCCCTTACATTACAGCACGAGTTAACAATGAGTATCCCCATCTCTACCATGAAAAAACTTTCAGTTCTGTTTTTCATCATACTAGTGACAAGACGGATTGTAAATAATTAGCTGTTTATTCCGACATGTTACTCTTGACAGGGTAGGAAAGCCCACCACCATCACATTAGCAAGAGGAAAGCTAAAAAAAACCCGTATGAGATGAAAGCTTTTAGGAGGGTTGGCAGCTACTTAGGGTGGCCTGATGCAGGTTTTATTTTGAGTTTTACAGACTGACAGCCCTGAAGTTGTGAGTAAAATCCTCCGACACACTGGAATTAATTTCTCTCCTCAGTCGTGAGCAGCAGAGCGGCGATATTAACAAGAGCATATTCGGTGGCTGTGGTGGGAGCGTCGCCTGGATCAGGTTGGCAGTGGACGGAGTGGTCTGGCTCACGTGCGAAACAGATTTAATATCTGCCTAACACTGCTTTCTATCAGCACAGGAGGAATGCATGAAATTTATCTGCTATGAAAAAACCTCAAGAAAACTACTCAGACCTCAGCTTGGGATATAATGCACTCAGAGATGCTTTGATGCACCTCATATTTCAGCATAACACACATTTCTACAGGCAGCTTGGCGTGCATACACATCCCCCTTATGACAGTATGTGGATAAATAAGCACATTAAATATGATTGAAGGTTTTTGCAGCCTTTAGTTTTCCCTCCCTTTCTTCAGCTCAGAGTGAGGTAGGAAGCAGCTACAGAGGGGGATAATTTACGGATCAGACACCTTTACACACGCTCTCACCACTGCGCACAACATGCCACCAGCAAGCACTCTTAGATAAGTCACTATTACTCTCGCTACGTTGGGCTCGGAACTTGTACTTTTGATCGAGAATCTCTGGAGTCCTTCCTGTGGGCTTGTGAGGGAGATGACAGACAAACCATAGGCCACTTTAAATCCAATAAGATGTGAAGTATTCAGCCTCACATCCAGCTGACAAGATCTCTACCTTTCTACCACCAGCACTTTGTGTCCCATTTCTATTACAGCCCGTCGCTGTTTTTCCTTTTTCAGCTTAAAAAGGAAAAAAAATCTATGAGTTCAACTTTATAAACTAAGAAGCCATTAGTGGGAGCCTTGATATTGCTGCTGATCTGTCTTCGCTCTGCTGTTCTGTTCACCTTGGTTCCTATTAATAAAGCACACTCCAGAAAAGCCTCAGGGTAATTGTGAAAAGTTATTAAAGCTCAAAATCAAGGCTAACACCTGCAAAAAAGTAAGATCTTAGGAACCTTACTTCCTCAGGACAGTCACAGAAATATTCACATCGGCCTTTTCACATTTTGTCACATTGAAGTTAAAGAGAATGATGCAAAAAAAAAAAAAAAAGTGATGCAAATAAAAATTCTGAAGTGTGCTTTTGTATTCCCTGACTTCGTAGAACAACATGTTCATGTTACACAGCTTCAGGTTTTAGAGTCGATCTGAACTATTGTAGCTCTGGCTGTGTTTTGGAGATTTGTTGTCCTATTAGAAGTTTAACCTGCGCTCCAGTCTCCAGTCTTTCACTGCCTTTAACAAGTTTTCTCTAGTTTTGCTGTTTATTAAGCTCTAGATCCACTTGATGTATCAGGACTGAAGTATAATGTTATTTTTCCTCCAGAAATAGTGTTTTGTATTTAAGGCAAACAGAAACATTATGACCATTGTCATCTAAATGCTTTAGTCATTTGCTTTCTTTTCATCCCTCTCCCAAAAAACCCTATTGGTGGATGACTTACAGCTGCCATCGTACTCTTCCACCTAAGCTATGAAACTCTGCAGCTCTTCCAAAGTTACCTTTATCTTGTCATTGCTCCCATTTATTGGTATTTATTGGTTTGTGCCAAACTCGTCCTTTTAGGATGATTAGTTAATCACTGACTCTGTAAGATGTTCCAAGCTCAGGATATTGTTTTATAAACAGCTGTATTTATATGAATATTATATTCCACACAATTGGACTCTTAATTGCAATTCAATAAGTTGTTAAACATAATTTGGTCGATCATTTGTCTCATTTAGTTTCCCACCAGGAATCAAACAATTGAGCTTCTTTGAACTGTTATGTTTAATGTGAACCAATAGCTCAAAAAGAGACAAATATATTTTCCGTCATTGAAGTCTTGAATGTATTGAAGTCTTGTTTTAATTTCTTTCTATTATTAGTTAATTTTAAATTTTTTACATATTTGTTAAATCTGTCTCCATGTTCTGACAGTTTTATATAATATGAGACAGGTAATTGATAAAACATTCAGCTTTTCTGCCCTCTTCATGTTGTCCTACAGCCATCAGTAGAAACTCACCACTTGATCAGAAACAGGCAGTCAGAGGCCGTTAAAGAGTCTTAGCGCTGTTAATCAACCTCGTGTGCTAGTTGTTCTTTGTGCTAATGGTGGAGAAACAACTTACAGTGACAGGAAAACCATTTATCCACTCTAACTGGTGGTTATGTTAACTACTCCAAGCATTCAGGGTCCATTATGGTGAACCAGCTGTAGTAAAAGAGATACAGTGTGAAGGTGATTGACAGCGCTAAGTCCCTCCTCCTGCCTCTGATTGAGTGGCGTATTACTGCAAATGACAGTAGGACCACAGGAAGAAAGCAGAGGAGCTCCTTTTTTTCAAAGATTATATGTCTTTTACTGTCGGGACACAGTGACAGTTTTAAGAAATATGTAAAGAAAATATAAATTACATGCTGCAGCTTTAAAGTTTGACTTCTAAAAGCCCAACCAGGGACTAAATGTTGTGATTTAACATGTGGCTATGGGGCCTAAAGGACAATGGTAACTTTTAATAATAGATTTGAAGAATGTAAATTTGTGAATTAGTTGACTTGTGTTGGGGAAAAATGGGACTAATACACATTTGGATTTTTATTTGGAAAACATTTCTGCTATTGAAGCATTTGTGCTGGTTAATAGCATTAAAACATGAAAATACACAGAGTTTTGCGGTTGCAACACCACAAAAAGGGGGTATGAAAACTTTTGCAGTGCACTGTATATTTTTGTAGGTCAAGCTCACAGACTTGCACTCGCATGCTGTTTGTTACGTTTCCTGAACACAACCTTGTAATTGGTTTGCGTTGATGTAAATTTCTATAAAACACTGTGGCAGCGTTTCTTACTCCTTGTTGCCTTGGTAGCTGTTGGTAATTTGGCATTTGCTTTTATTTAGACACTTTGTTTTGTTCCAAACGAAGCCATTTTACTTCAACAGTTGTGTCATTACTCTTAATGACTTTGGTATTTAATCCAAATGTGCTTCGCGATGTTTAGCATTCTACTTACTTTTGTTTCTTTTTCCACTGTGCTCCTCCTGGAGCCATTCAAACGTGCATTCTCATTGCTGAAAAAGGCGTTATCTTGAAAAAATAGCCATAGAGCAAAGAGCTTGCAGCATTTCAAGACAAACATTTAGAGGGTGGAATACTTATTTGCATTCATGAGACACAAACACATTACACTGAACCCCCACTGCTTGTCATTAAGCAACGGGTTGGTTGAGGGAAAAACGCTGCCAGCAACACGACACAGTCGGCGCCTGTCCCCGAATTTGAAAAAAAAAAGATTCAACAATTTTGAACATGCAAGCTCCAGATAAATTACATTCTTCACATGCCATGGCAACAGTAATTTCTGCCGCAGGCGATGCGCTCGGACTGCAACAGATAGACTTGTGGTGCAACTGGTGAGAAATGAGGGAAATATGGACAATCTGGAGCTCTTGGAGCACCAACGGCATCACAAATGTGCTTTTTTTCCCCCATTATAACGAAGGACTCCAACATAAATTTTTTTTTTTCCTTTTATTATTCTGGCTCATCTGCTATTCTCTTGTAATTCTCTAATTATAAAGTCCTACTGAAGAAATCCTTCATGCCATTTCTTTCATGTATTGAGTAGCACTTACAGAGCTGTAGCAGCCTACAGAGAGTACACGTTCATAAATGACAGATCTCTTTTTCCATAAGCTCTGCATTCGTTAGTAGCTTTATACCTTTGCTTTTTCCATCAGCTTTTTGAGGTTTTTATAAGAGGAGAGTAAAAAAAGAACCATTCTTCATCACAATCGAACTTCTCCTCCGTCTTTTCTTTTATTGCTGGCTTTATTTTCTCAGTCGGCAACCATTCCTCCCACAGTAACAAGCAAAATTCATCGTAAATGTCAGTCATCGGTGATACCGTTTTCTTTAGTTATTTCTTGTTAAGCCGGAGCAGGGAAGCTGCGTAGCTCAGAGCTTACCTGAGCTTTTTGTTAAAGTACAAAGTTTAAGATTCAGGTGAACATTTTTGCTCCTGTTGTGATAATTGGGTTTCAAATCAGTTTCCAGCAGCTAAAATGTAATGATTCATTTTTTGAATTCCTTGTTATTTAATACCTGATTACAGTTGTATGACTTGCCATCTATTTAGTGGTCTAAATGATTACATATATGTATCTGGTTAGTATGCACAATTGAGCCATCTTTAAAGACAGATTCACAAGAGGTTGTTTGTTGGTGTAGTCCTATCCAGTGTGTGCAGATTCTACTCATCACTGTATAGAAATTATTTCCTCATTTTACTCTAACCTAAAGTAGCTAATGTCATTTTTTTTTCAGCTCATAATGGTGTTTAATCAAATGTAATATTCAAAGGTCTCCTGTGGGATATTTTAGGACAGGTGAGGGAATAATGCAGTCACTGTATAGTCAATCCTCCTGCTCAAACAAAAGCTCAGCTCTGACCTTTTCTCTGTGCCCCACTCCCACCTCAGCCTCTTCCACTCAAATACAATAAGTCATAACACAGTTTACCGTGTTCTGTTATTTGCATGTGTTCTGCGTATGTTTAAGTCTGTGGGTCTTAACTGCAACCTAAATTGTTCAAAGCACCCTCTTGTGAAAGGCATCTCTCTGTTGACTATTTATGAAGTCTTTCTGGGACAGTCTGAAAATAAAATTAAAAAACCCCCAGCATTACGTTAACTATGCAGAAGCGCAGTTTGCGTCTCTGTTGCACTGTCTTGTCTGGTAGATTGTAAAAAGAATGAATTAATAGTATAACCAGACCTACAAAATAATTTCAGTCCAGAGTAATCAGTTCACATGTCTCTACTGCAAGTGGATAAAATTATTTGTAATATTATTTATACTTGTCTTGCATAAGTTTTCAAGCCCCTTAATATCCACCTTTTGTGTTACAGCTGAATGTCTTTGGTTGTGTTTCTGCACATCTAGAGACTAAAACTCTCAGCCTAACATCTTTGAAAAACAGCTCAAGCTCCATCAGACTGAATGATAACAGTCTGTGAATGCCAAATTTTCAAATCTGAATCCATCTTCATGGATAGATTGAGGCCTGGACTTTGACTAGACCATTCTAGCATAGGGATATGTTTTGATCTATTTCATTACAGCTCTGGCTGTGTGTTTTTCTCCTGATATGTAAACCCTCCACCCGTCTGAGGTATTTTGAAGCCTGATGAAGAAAAGCATCTACACAGCATGATGCTTCCACCACCAGATGGCGTAACTAGGGTGTGTTAGTTTTCTACAAAGCATTATATTTTTGCAGTTAGGCTTAAAAATGTAATTTGTGGTTTAATGTGACCAGAGCACCGTTTTCCACATTATCACTTTAGCAGATTGTCTGATATTTTACCTTCTCGTTACTATTCTGTGTTTGTCAGGTTTGTGGATTTCTTGCAATAGTGATGTCGGCAAATTCTCCCACCTGAGGAGTGGATCTTCGTAGTTCCTCAAGAGTTACCTATAACACTCCACAATTTAATCTTTGACTTATCTGGTGTACTTCTTGATTTTAATACACACAAAATTTTATTTACATGTGTACAAATTAGGACTGACATGATTATTTGCATTAATTGTGATGAATTGATGATTGAAATAATCATTAACCAAGGCCAAATGCTGAAAGAGCAACATATTCAGATCAGAAGTAAGCCAAAACCATACAAAAAAACATCTAAGATGGGAACAAAAAACCCGTCTTTTTCTTTGTTCTACCCAAAACCCCTCAAATGGTTTAGTTTAGCTTCACTTGGTTCAAACTGTAAAACTAAATCAATAAAAATTTCCTATTAAGCATCTTTTCCTATCCAATTATTAATCGGTTAATCATAAAAATAGTTAACTGTTTATTTAAAAAGGAAATGGATTACTTGTTTGTATTTTAATGTATTTCTAATATTTTATAAACTTAGCTTAAGAGGTAAAAAGAAAAAAATGGACTGCCAATTTTTTTTCATCATCAGAACGATTGATCTAATCAGAATAAAGAGAGACAAATACAAATACAGTTTCCACACTTATGTCTTCAATTGTTTTGTTTTGTCACATAAAACCCCACAAAACGGAGGGTCGCTTTTATAATATGATAAAAGGAGGAAAAGTTTACTCGGTGTTGATACTTTTGCAAGGCAGTTTCCCCCATATTACTCCAATTATTACATAATCTTGGTCCAGAAATCCTTTGTGAACAAAAACACATGCTAATGCAGGATGACAAAATAAACGAACAATTAAAGTAAACACAGGCCATCTCCAGCATGGCTGCGTGGGTTTGCTTTGATATGATGACAGACTCTGAACAGCCCACCACTCGGCATCACTGTTACGTTCAAACTCCCCGTTTTTTTGGGGGTTTTTTTCCAAAAGAGGTTTCCTAAGTGAGGGAAATGACCCAGAAGTATCGGTGCTGCAGCCCTGATAAAAACCGCTTGAAGTCTCTAAATGCTGAGAAAGGTGCTTCATTGCCTTCTTTCTTATCTCCTTTTGCATAGGAAATACTGGACCATCCTTTTTTAACAGAGTGAAGATAACGCCTTCCCACAGTTTCTTACGGCAGCAGCATTAAAAGTGAATCACCGTGGGCTTATGTATCAGAGTCAGCACAGAAACCGCAGCGGTGCATTCGAAGACAGAAAGGGTTACTGGATTACTATGTGTGAGTGGATGTGTTTTATAAGTCAGCATGGCTGAAACGATGAAGAGACTTGTACCATTTAGAAACGCAACAATTATCTCAACGCAATCACAACACTAAATGACATCGCTTCAGTAAAAATGAAGTACACGTAGTGCTTTTAGTTTCTGTTTTTCACTCTGGAGCATTCGTCATGGCAGACCTGCTGCAAAACGAGCTAATGCAATTGAGTTGTCTTTGCACGGAAGTTGTCTTTATGAATTCTCCTTCATATCTTCTCTTGATCTCGAGGTTTTCTGGGTCAAGTGAAAATACTTCAGAAAACACTTTGAGTTTGATCGATTACTCAAAAGGTCTGTCTTACCACTTTCTGTACTTTTCACAGATTTCTGCTGAAAACATTGGGAGTTTATAGAGAAAGAGACTTAATATAAACTTATTCTCACAAGTGTACCCACCCCTGTTAAAGTATAATTTTTAAATATAAATCCATATTTATAGATTTGTCTAATCTAAGTTGCTGTACAACTTAGATTAGACAAATCTGTTAGGAGAAGCAACATAAAAATCAAAAGGTGCACTAATGTGGTTAAAATGTTTTATTTTAACATTGAATCAACCTCCTTTTGATTCAATGTCAGCATCAGATTTGAGGATGTCTCTTGTCCACAGCCCTCATCGACCATGATGCTGCCACCACCGTGTTGATTGTATGTGACCTATTTACAAAACTAGTTGAACTTTTATGGCTGAATTTTGTTTCTGGGTAATCAGGTTTACAGTATCTGGTGTTGGGCATGTACCAAGAAAACAGAAGCAACTAAAGCAAGAAAGTATTAGTTCAGCATTTTCTTTTGTAGCACAGTATTAGCGGTGCACCGATTGCAGTTTTCTGACCGATTACCAATCTTTAAAATGCCAACCACTTCAAATTTTAGCAGGCTTGTCACACCAGACACTGTCTTAAGTCATAAGATTAGAATACATCTTAAATTTTCAAATATTATTTTATAGAAAAACATTATGAGCAATACCCATAAAAATATACAAACTTAACTTTTTTCGGATTTTGCTTACAATTATTTAATGTATTCTCATTTTATTAAATCACAAAAACCCTGACTTTAACTAAGGACTTGTACATTTCTGCGAGCTGCTGTACAACCATTCATCTGGGATAAAATGGCTTCTGTTTATTTATTATATTTTTTATTGTTTGTCAGGAGGCTATATAAACATGACCAGCTTTGTTAAAGTAATAATCCAGTCCCAAGTTTTATCATTGGAAAAACAAACGAACAAAAAGTGTGTGAAAAACCCACATAAGTGGAACAGATTGTTTTTGCAGATTGCCTGCACTCACCCTCCTTCCAGAGCGTTTGCATTAATGCTAATTAGGACGACTGTAGGAAAATAACTGAGTGTTGCTTTGAATGTTGCAGCTGCAAGGGATTGTGGGACAGGTTTATCTGCATAAAGTAGGTCCAGTGAATCCAATCTTAATGCAAATATTAAAGGAAGCACTAGAACTCCTGTCTTTGAATTATTTTATTTGCCTCTGTTACTCCTCTCAGGTAACACCTTTTTTTAAATTCTTGAACTTGTCAGATTAGGCAGCATAAAAGATGAAAATGTGCATATGGAACTGCCTTAGATTTACAGGATCAAAATCTTCTTCAAAGCAGATTGACAAAATAATTTGGAAAGGCTCTTTCAGGTTAAAATGAATCAGCAGGTTGAAGGATTACCTAACAGTAGGCTGTCAGTCACACATTCAAAGCGATTCTTTGAAACATTCAGCAGTTATGATTAATTCATTTGCATACTGAGATCCAGTTTGAATCCAGGCAGAATGAAGATAATGAGCATGTTAATCAGCTTGTCCTGGTTTTGTACCAGCGCAGAGTTCAGTATATACCTTTAATTATGGGCTTGGGTTGTGAATATTTTTCTATTGAAAACGGCCTTTCACAAGCTGACATTATCATATGAAATGTCAGAAATTCGTCCAATTAGGTTTGGAGTGTTTTCCTGACATGTAATGTTTTTGGAGACAGGAGAGCCACAGCTATGTAATTTCAGCATGAAGTAAAAAAAATAATTTCATTTTTTTACCTCAGTTGTCTTGTTTGAAAAGATAATTGAAAGTGTAGACCAGGACAATTTGGAGCTTTTTGCAGAAGTGACTAAGATAACATTGTTTGAAATAAATAAAGCCTCAGTAAAGTTGTTGCAGCTGGGAGACAACCTGCAGACGCAGTGCCAAAACTTTACGAGCCTCTCTTCCTCAGTTCTGATCTATGATGTGAGGCGCACAGATAAACAATAACAGATCCTTCTGGCTGCCTTTGTTTGGCTCACAGGGTGACATTCCTGTGCACTCCAACAGCCCTGCCAAGTGTAAATGCGACACCCCATAAATTGGATCATTAAACAGATACAGATCACATGTTAACATCAGGTGTAAATGAGCTTGTGTCATTTAGTGAGTCTGTTTCTCTGTCTTTTTGCTGATGTTTCCTTTATTCTGTTTCTGCTGGCTTACAGCACCGACTGCATGAGAAAAACAACGAGGCTTCTGGGAAATTACCCTAATCTACATGATTTACTTTCCTGTTCTCTGAATGTTCCATCCATCCATCCATCCATCCATCCATCTTTCTGATTCCATTCATCCATCTGTCATGGATCGATGGTTTTTACAGGTTTCTGTTTCTGATCTCGTTGGATATTTCTGCAGCAAGTTCAGAAAAAGTCCTTTGCTGGTATTTATATTTTAGGTTGAACGTTCTACTCATTTTCATGTTGGGATGGTTCAGAGTTTGGCCATGAAAAATGTGTAGGACAGCTGGGTTTACCAAACTGTAGAAAAGCAGATACTTCTGCAGCTCAAACTGTACAGCTGTATTTAGGTTATGATATAAAACACCACAGATATTATGTGTACATCACATTTACACTAGTTTGAAGTTTAATTAAGTTCAACAACAAGCTCAGCTTGAGTAATAGATTGATTATAGATTTAATCACTGTCACCATGAATGTTTACATCTAAAGGAGCTTTGTCTTCCCAATTCTTAGTGGAGGATAATAAAATGAGCCCTAATATACTTCACTTTAAATCAGGAAGGAAGTTCTCTCTCTGTCTGAGTGGCTCTAAAGCTGCTCAGAGTGCAGTTATGAAATCATTGTTTCGGGGGCGGGTTAAACTCCAAATCCGGCTACAAGTGCAGCATTTCCCACACACAGGCTTTAATAAGGTGTGGTACCTGGACACACTAATGCACAGGTATATCTGGAGGTCCAAATATAGTCGGCAGTCCCAGCCTACAGGGCTCTTTTTTAGATTGTTCTGGTTGTTGAAAATGATGCACACTCCTACCTCATAATATTGCAGTCTGTCTTTGCTTCACCAATTTACTTCAGCATTTTTCAGCTTTACACAATAGAATAAAAATAATAATAAAGCAAAAACTAAAACGGCATGAACAGCTCAAAAGTTTCTCATTTGTTCCAGCTGGTAATTGATTTGGACTGGAACCAGCTCCATAATTGAGTCATTAATAAAAGGAAATGTTCGGAGCATGCCAAAGGAATTACTGTAAGTATTGTTGCTTAGTTAAATTCTGGTCCCGGTTTCATATTTTCTCTTGCATACATTTTTAGTTATGAAACATTGATGCAGAATGTCATGACTAATATAAACAAAGCTGAGCGTATTATTTAAAAGTGATGTACAGTCAATCAGTCTCCACTTTTAATAGGCGTAAGTAAGATGCATATTGAGGTCATAGAGATGATGAGGGTCGTATTTTGTAAAATAATGAATCAGTAGATGAGCAGAGTCAGAAATCAATCAAGTTGGTGTATTAGATAGGAGGGTGAAAGCGCCTGAGGAGAGCAGACATATTACTTAGATACATGAAGCACAGCGCAGCCACAGGGAGGTGACCCAGTGCTCTTGAACATGAACATGCAATCACACACTGGTAAACCGAACAAACCGCCACCAGGGAAGATGCCCTCTCTGCTGATGGAAAGTGCGGAGGAGTTGGAACCTCGAGTCATGCAGCTGGGAATTTACATTAAAGCATACAGAATAGATTGACTGATTTTATAGAGTGAGTAAGAACAGTTTCCTGTTCAATAAACACAAATTATTGTTTTAAAATGACATCCCATGTACACAATGTATGGAGAAGGTTCCCACAGTTTAGAGCCTTATAGATCCCTGTTTTGATTTGCTCTACTTTGACGAACATCCAACAAACTCACGGAAAACTAAAGGCCCGACGCCGCACAGGATTAGTAGAAATGCTTGCATATTAGCATGCTGAGAGAAACCTTTTCCTTTTTGTGTAAAGCAGAATACAACAAGAGGGAGACTGAATCATGTTCACAATAATACGGACCATCCTTAAAATGAACCCACTCACCGAGGAACCTATTAACACGAATTCATACAATAGAAGTTCTTCAATGTTTCTTGAAACTTATATAGAAATATATTGGGTACAACTTTCTGATGCTGGATTGGACCCTCTTTTGTCTTCAGATTTTCAAATTCGTCAAGATTACCTCTGAGATTCTAGGTTCATATTTACATGATGGCATCTAAAAGTTGCTGCAGATTGGTTTGCTGCACATTCACAAGAATCTCCTCCACAACCCAAAGCTGCTCTGCTGTATTGACAGATGGTGTATTGACACTCTGTATTCCAGAGTGGAAGCCGCTGGAGTCTGGAAAATTGCTAAATATATCAACAAAGTTTATAAGTAAGCAACAGTACTTCTCTCGTTCTGACCACAGCCCTGATTACCCCCTCCGCTCATTCCCACACTTGGCCTCGCCTTTCAGCATCTCACGGCTCTGCTCACTTTGTGAACATTTTCCAAAATTTGTTACACTTTAAGTAAACAGTGTGAGACTGTTAGGGCTGCTGGAGGTAGCCATCTGAAGAACGCTATAGCAACAAACTCACTGATATAAGGCAGGATAGATCGATGCCCTCTTGTTTACTTCTATTCTGACCCTGTCGTGAAGGCATTTTCATCCTCACAGCTGGAGCTCACTGGATTTTTTTTTCTTTTTGAATCACTCCCTAATAACTTCCAGAAATGGCTTTGTATGAAAATCTCAGTAGATCAACTGTTTCTAAATCACTTCAGTCCCCTTTAGCCCCAATTCTGACCATTGGCTTAAACTTTAGCAAGTCCTCTTGACCATGTCTCAATGGCTACATGCTCCCACCATCATTAAGGTATTCTACTAAAGTAAACTGTGAACCATGAACACTGCGCTGCAGTAACAGCTCTCCAGTTTTGTGCTATGGTCGTTCAACGACGAGGCCCCTCTTTAATCTGCCTCGGCCTTTTACAAGGCAATCACTCAAGATCGCCACATCCTGCCTTGTATACCTAAATACAGAAAGTCTTACATACCCTGAGCTCTATGGATACCTTTTTATTGAACAGGTAGCAGAGGCAAGGTAAGGTCAACCCCGTTAAGCTGCGTCAGTCCAGCTAACAAAGAGAAACAGTTTTGTGAAACAGGCTTCATGTACAGTGTTGGAGGTTTGGCTATTTCTGTCCTTCATCATTTTGTATCTTTACACTTTTGGTCAGGCACATCAATTGCAAGATGTTTTATACTAACCATTCAGCAATTTATGCCAGCAATGACAACATTTCATAGTCTGACAGATAAAAATTTAAAGCAGCAGCTTCAAATTATCGTTAGTTCAGGGGTCTGCAACCTGCAACCACAAGAGGTTCTGTGGACCTTTCGCAAGGACTCTTAATAACTTTGACGAAAATGATAAAGAACCAACTGTCTTTAAGTGTGGGTACAACAAAAGTGCAAGTTTTAGCAGTTTTTCCATGTTTCCATGGAACAATTGCATTGAATTTCCACAACAGAATTACACTCCTTGTTTTTTCACATTACTTTTCACATTAACATCACACAGACGAAAATGAAACCATGTACAGTCACAACGTACAACATTATTAAAATAACATTGAACTAATGATAAATAATTAATTGTACTCTACTCTGTCTCCATATTCAACAAAGATGCGTAAGAAAAATAAATTAATACATAAGAATCATCATATTTAACACAAGGAAGTTAGTTAAACCTCCTTGTGTTAAATAGGTACAAAGTGCAGGTATGGATTGACAAAATAATCAAAACACAACAACTGATCAGAACATAAAACCTGTAAGGTTTATCTCCCCCACAGCTTCTCTGCCTTTTATTAACACCCAAATCTCAACCGATTGATCTGCCACGCTTTTGTTTTGGTTTGTATACAATTTGTAGCAGTGCTTTTTAATAGAAAACTGCTGGGATGACCCTCATTTTCACCTTGTTTTACATCATCACAATGCCACCACTCTCACTGAGCTTTAGGATTTTGATCAATAAAATCAACAGATGGGGTGTAAATGACAATGAAGTCAATTCAGGTGCCCATATATATTATATATTTCTAGCAATTAGACTTTGAATGTGTGGTGCACACATTCAATTAAATATTATGCCTAACAGATATTGGATGCAAGTAGTTCTTTACAATTGGGATGATGAATGCATCAGTAGTGCTTTGGTCCTATTTACCATTTCTGAGTTTATCCAAACAACACTGTAAATGATGTTTTTGAGCTATAAACGTATATTTTTCCCCAATAAATCTTATTTTTGTCTAGCCAGGCCAGTAGAGAATATGCAAACGAAGTGAGCAGGAATGATGTAAAATGCAGTTTTTCTTGTAAATGGTTGCAGCCTGTTGAGCTTCTGCTTGTAACACAGAGCCCTCAGATCATATTTTAATGCTGTATTTTATTGCCCGCAGTCAGCGTTTGCATCCTGATTGCAGAGCTGCACAAGTCAATGGTACAAGACGAAGGGCTGATTAAAAGACCAGATTAATCTGTCAGGAGTAATTCTTGGAGTTCAATTAGGGCCTACAAAAGCGTTAACAGCAGGCGCATGCTGTGCAGAACAAGTCCGCATTTACATATCCTTTAGCACCAAGTGCATTTAAAAACTTGCCGCTGGCTCAGTTCAGCCTGCAGGATTTTAGAGACAAAAGTGTCTATTCCTCTTTCCAGGGTTTATTTCAAAATTTTGTCTCGCAATTTCACAATTTCTAAAAGGCTTATTGTGTTTTTATTTCCTCCTTCTTTTTTCCCCCCTTCCCACCCTCTCTTGGTTTAATAGGTTTCAAAGTGAGAGTTATATAAGCAGCTCTCCCCTCTTGCTTTCGGATGGATGAATAAGAGGAGATCAAAAGGGAGGCGATAAAGAAAGAGTGTCTGCTGCCTTCTCTTCGTCTTTATTCCTGCCACATTCTGCCATGGCAGTTCCCTCTAACTACACGACTTGGCCTGGATTCCCTTTTTCTCTTCTGTCTCTCTCTAGGACATTACACTTTAATCTCATGTTCTCTGCTGCTCTGTCTCCTTCTGTCTTTCCCCTCTTTTTGGCTTCTCTGCATCCATCCATGCAAGCATCCATCATCCGTCCATCTCGTTCTGTATCTAATCCCATGTTCTCTACATCTTTGGCCGTGAGAATATTATTCTAATCTGCAGGCTTGGTGTGATGTAGGACTACAGTAATCCCTCACATGTATTTACAGCGCATCTGTGTGCGTGCGTGCGTTTGCGCATATATCTTTGCATCCAGCAGGAGATTTTCGGCTGGTTTAGTGCAAAGAGTGCGTGTGTTTTTTGTTTGTTTCTGTGTGTGATTTTAGTCCCGCTTGTGTCCTATTCAAAGTGAAGCTGCACAGCACATCTGTTGGCGCACAAGTGACAGATTAAAAGGAGGGCTTCTTTTTCTCATGCAAAGGCACAAACATGATGGAGAATGACCGCACGCAATTATACTCTGATTAAAAGCACACACATCGCTGCTCCTGTGAAGGATGGAGACGGGCAAGATCATGCAAGAGATTTTTCTTTACAATTTATAATCCCCGTCTTTAATCTCGCTCTGGTTGAAACTCTTTTAAACGTTGCAGGTTAAATCTACAACTTTCCCCCCTCTTACATTTTGCTGCGTAAAAGCGCTTCTACGGTACTGCACACAGTACCAACCAGCGCACATGCATGCAGAAGCACACCGAGCATGACAGTCCCCATAACCCTGCATAACCGTAATGGGACTGACTCTTTTCCCTCCACAAACGCACAGTCATCAACACGGTCCAGATCCATACCTTGTGACCCTCTCCTGCTCGCGTCCATCGGGGCGTCCCTTCCTATATTATCCTCTCCGGTTAGCAGGTACTACAGCTTCTACAGCGGGGAGAAGGAGGGTGAATCTGCCCGCACCGAAGCTCCGCGACGATCCCTAACTCCCACCCCGCGGTTTTACTCTGCGCTCTGTAGTGGGTTAGTACGCGTGAGGGAAACGTGTGTGTGTGTGCGTGGGATTTAGAGAGAGCAGTGGGCGGTGGGTGTAAAGCTCCCTCTCTCCCCCCTGGTTCTCCCGCTGTTTGCGCTCAATGCGCACCGCTCAGGTGCCATCTGCGTCAAGTTCGTCAACTTAAAAGGAAGACGGTGAAGTTGGTATCTGATTCGACGTTTGACTAAAGGGCCATTCCAATGAATTTAATAACTCCGGACAACAATTTGCCCCGGTTCAGTTTAGAATATGTTTGATTTGGATGGTTGTGAATTCTTAAAGTGTTGGAAAAATACTTGGGTGAAACTTTGTATTCACCTTGTAAAAATTCACTCTTTTTGTGTTCTAGCTTGAATTAAACCTGGACAGCTTTGATTTTGTCCATTTTACAAGTTTTCACAAAGCAATAGAAGTTTCCAGATTACTGTGTGTTATAGAGTAAAAATGTATAATTCTTTTTGCAGGTTTTCCCTTTTGTTGGGTAGCTTTTATCATGAATCAAATATAAGTTAAAACTGGTCAATAGAGCATAAAATATGTTTTTCTTATTATCCCAACACAAATACATCTTAAATCATAAACTGTACATTGTCCAATTTGTCTAAAATAATTGTAGCCTTGTTTGGACTCTTAAGTGTCGAAGTTTTTATCATGTACCCCCAAAATTCCTAAAATATTTCAGATTTTGCTTTCCAAATTGAATAATGATTTCATATCTGACAGATAAATCAGTGCCTATTGAGCTGTTCTTATGAAGGGCCCCCATGTAAGAGGGTCTTTGGCCAGAAAAATTCCAAATCTAAAAAGAACAAAACAATAAACAAACAAACAAAACAAGTTATGTTTCTCCAGTTTTTAGCCGTCTAGGTGGGCTTTTTAAAATGGACGCCATCTTAAGTAAAAAAAAAAAAAGATAAAGATCACCTATAATGATGGAATAAAGGTTTCACAAATCTGAAATTGTGTCTGTCATTAAAGTTATTACATCCAATTTTGGGTTGTTTGGTAAGCTGGATCAGGCCTTTGGTGGCTTGTAGCTTAAAAACAGATATAACACAAACTGAACAAAGGATAAAACTTTTTTTCTTTTGTTAAAGCTGTAATCAGTGTTGAATGGTTCTCCCCATGTTTGGTGTAGTTGTGTTGAGGTGGACGCTATCATAGGTGGCCTCAAGTAAATATGTTTGGCAGTGATTTCATCCCGGTTTGATCTGCCTGTAGCCTGGGGTTTTTCAAAATGGACTCTGTGTAGAAAAGCATTGCTATCACACTTTTTTCATAGATGGAATAAAGTATTCACAAATGATGTTTCACAGACTAATCCAGTCCAGTTTGACTATTTTTCATTTGGAGTTAAAGCAAATCACAGGACGTCCAGTGTTGTGTGCTGCGGAATAGCCCTTTAACGAGGAACCCAGTGGGAGCCTACAGATCAGATGCCAACTTCAACACAGTCTTTAAAAACAGCTTTTGACATGACGTTAATGCCTCATATCCCCATATCCACCCCACCTCTCTCTCCTCAGAGGTCTGAGTGATGAACACCGACAATAAAGGAGCAACTAATCTCCGATTCCAGCTCGGTTTATCCCCCGAAGTCTCCAGTCCTTTTTCATAAGGCCGGCGTGTTAAGCAGCAGCTTGACAGGTGTCGCCTCCAGCTCACCTTCTACCCTCCTCCTCCTCCTCCTCCTCCTCCTCGTCCCGGGCGGAGGCTGGTTTCTGTCCCGGTGAGTGAGCTCTATAGGGGCCGCTCTTTACAGCGGCTCTTTGAGCTCTGTTACAGGGTTCAGCAGGTCGTCACGGTCCGACAACTCCTGACAACGCGCTGCGCAATAAGAGTGACAGGTGCGCACCCATAGCTGCGGCCTTGTGAAAGTTTATTCACGCCCCTTCAACTTTTCTAACGTTACAATTCCCGTATTTAATGTTTTTTTATTGGGATTTGTCTGTTAGACCAACACAAAGTTGTGAGTATGATTACAAACAACAAAACTGCTGCCCAGCTGCTTGTGGGTGTCTACCAGTTTTGTACATTTAGAGATTAGATTTGTTTCTACTACTAAATAGCTCAAGTTCAGTCACGTTGGATGTAGAGCGACTCTGAGTTCTGTATGCAGATCTAACATTTGCATTGGGTTATTTTGCAGGTTTTCTTCCGGTACTGTGTAGTAGTTAGCTCAGTCTATCTTCTCACCACCACTACTATTTCTAATGGTGGGCATGTTGTTTTCAGGGAAGTTGACATAAAATCCAAATAAAATGCATCAAGTTTTGTGGTTTTAAATGGAAAAAATGTTAAAAAGTTCACACAAACAAGCCACAGGTCTAAAAATATCAGTGTTTCTTTCAATGAATAATACATTGTTGGTGCATGCAGGCTGCCCAGCCAGAAGCCTGTTGCTCAACAGAGAAAGTTGAGCAACAGGCTTCTGGCTGGAAGTAGTGCACAACAGAAGTTCATGTTTTCATGTTTCTTTTTATCCTAACACTCACAAAAAGTTGGTGGCTTTAAACATTTAGTTTACACTTTAGTTTATGGAGTAAAGTTTGATCAATACACTTATTCTTTCTAAAAGTAAGCATAGTGAAATGGATTAATTATTTAATCAACTCATTAGTTTGACAATCTTGTTTGATATTTGATATTAATTTAATAATAAAACCAAATTACCATGGGTTGTAAACACAGCTACATCTGTTTGGCTGGTGTTGTGCTTCCCTGTCCAATCAACTTAAGTAATAAAGATTGTGTCAAATGTAGTTTTGAGTTCAGAATCACTGACATGAGTTTTACATTCAGTGTTCTTATTTTGTTCAAAAGGTGTGTAATCCCTTTTTTTACTTTCGCTCCCAAGGTTACAATGCTTGATTTACATGTAACATATTTCTGGCTCGCATAATTCTCTATTAATTTATAAAGCGGACATTCTTTAATTTTAACATGCTGGCTAAAGTAACACAAAGTCACGCTCACACGCTTCACGTTGCAATTATCAGACTTGGCGGTCAAAGACAAGGTTCCTTTAGGCCTAATAACTTGGAGTCAACGCTGGTTAAATTGATATTGATGCGTTTTAATTCAGTCTTCGTGACCAATGATTTTTATTTGCCTTAGAGGCACACCTCACAATTAATTAGCATTTATTACCTTTGGGCTGAAGAGTCATGGCGGCTCAGCCCCTTTGAATGCTGCAAACACAGCAACAATCAAATCAGCTTTTGCTAGCAGATTTTCGCCAACCAGACCTGGGCTCAAACACGGGGACTCCCTCGTATTCTTCTGTTGTGCACAGATGTACGCAACTGCAGCCGCTTTGCACACAGTGACAACTGTAGAGGGACTGTGTGGCCCCTGGGGGCCTGGATGCAGGTGCTGCTGCTGCTGCACCACCAGCACCCTCTGGCGCTTGTCCAAAGATGGCCTCCAAGGACTCAGTCTGAATCATTTTAAAAGCCTGATATACCAGGCTTCTTGGCCACAGTAACAACGTTATCTACTACTCTGTCTTTGAACTTTAAATCAAGTATAACGCCCTTTTCTCACACGATCCTGCTCAGTCTCTATTTAAATGATCTCATACATACACTTTATGTTGCATTATTGCTCTTCTCTGTATCCTATCTCATCCACTGACACACGCTTATATATCTGATATACTCAATGAGGCAATGCTGCCTGATTTGTCGTTATCGTTCCACGGCTCAAATTATAATGTGCAGCTTGACCCATTTTGTATCATAATGCGAGACGCTGACATGAACGCCTGAGGTGCCGCACCGTATAATGCAATTTTATCCAAGCTGTGCTTAAAAAAGGGTTATTATAGTCAGCTTCTCTTAGGATTGCATCAGCAAGATTTTCCTTCATGTCTGTCGTCTCATGCATGCCACTGAAAAACATCAAGTATAGTAAGTTGGATTCATTGCATGCTGCAGAAAATATTTGGATCTTTTGCTGGAAAAGATGGGCCAAGTTCATTTTAGGTTTATATATATTTCTTTAATTTTGTTTTATGAATGTCTTTATGACAAATAGAAGTATTTCTTCTGTAGATATTATTAGTGCGTCTGTGGCAAATTACTGTAATTTATGGTGTAGTTACACCTTATAGTATCTATTTAACAGCCCTGCAAAGGCAATTACTGTCTTAAGTAAAAGTAGGTTAAAGCTTTAACTCCATAAGGAGAAAGAACAACCGCATACCTTCATTGTAGTATTTATTCCATTCAGTATTTACAAGCCAGCATATTTTTAGGCTCACAAAGTCGACCCAAAACAAATCGCCTCTTGGAAAATAATCTAAACAGTCAACATAGATACGCATTTAAAGACAGAGATGGTCCTCAATCTTATGGTATTGACTTCCTTTTGAGACATTAACACATTAACACTGTTAGAGATACTTGTTATGCTGTAAAATGGCCTCATATGCCATTAGATGTGGTGTTTTCAGAGGTTGAGCGGGATTCAGGGGAATGTCTCTGTGGTTTCTGGTCAACTGAGTGTGTAGTGGTTCAGGCTGTATCACAACAATGTTCTTTTTTAGTTCGACATCCTAAAGCAGCTCACTTCTCCTGCAGAAACTGTCAGAACTGATAGCTTGTACTGGATTAAGGCTCTATGATGGGATTTATCTTTTAAGAATGCTCAGCAGAAAGTTTTGTTTAAGTGACGGAGATGGGCTTTATGTTTGACTTGGTTGCTCAAACTCAATTTGTTAGCACCACAAGGCTTTGTCAAACTAAAGAAAAACAGAGATGGTTTGCCTTCATATACATTAGAAGTGTCAGTTTTATCTAATGAGCTAAGATGGTGCTCAGCTCTGGTCTTGGATGTTATCTGAATGTCCTGGAATAGCGTTAACATTTCTGTGTTCATATAAGTCTTTAGTGCAACTTTGAGTGCTTTGGGCCTTTAGAACAATTAATTAATTGAAATGTGATATATGGATGCTGCTTCAAGAGCAAAGCTGCCTAAAAGCTAATTTGTTTTACTGCGATGGCTTCAGGAAGTACAAGAAAAACCCACTTTCAAAATAAAAGGCCATGGATGTTAAAAACTAAACCTGACACTAAACCAAAGCTGGTTCAGAGGGAATAACTGTTGCAGCTGTCATTTAAAAGTAATCCTGTGTGCAACTTTTCTACATTTTCTACAAAATATACATTTAGAAATGACAAATAATTAAATATTTATTCAATATGTTATTTAGTATCAACTGAAAAAGCAATACATTTTTTTACTGTTTCAATAAATGCAAGTGTTATCACATTTTAAACATTATTCCAAGCAAATAAATTAACAATATGTTGAAAATGTTGCTACAAAAACTAAATTTGAGGTTTGATTAAGAAAAAAACAAACTTTCACAGTAATTGTACTTTGCTTTGATGCTCTTCAGGTGTCTTCATTTCTGTTGTGCACTACTTTAATTTACATTTTAGCATTTCTTTCTTTTCATCAAAGCTTAGATGTTTTTGTTGTTTTAATGTTTTTCCTTTTATTTTGTGTGAAGTACTTTGGATTGCCAAGTGGGTGAACGGTGCCATTTAACCAAAATTGCTTTTTCATAATTTAACTAGATCAACTGGTTCTACAATCTGGATTTTAGAAATATTTTCAACATAATATTGATTGAGTTCACATTTTATTTATTTTTGCCAATTAGTGCAGTTAGCATGGCTAATATTCAGAAAGCAGAAGTTACCCCGTGTATTTATTGGAGAATCCTTACCTTCTTTCTGAAATTCAAACATTTCCAAATAAACCATGTTACATAACATAAGTAAAAAACAGAAAAACTTTGCTGTCCTTTGTTCAGCCTTCCTGTTAGGTGCTGAAATTCTTGATCTCTTTTGCTCTCTAATGCCTTGGAGGAACTATAAACATTTCTCCATGTGTAGAAAAAATATGTTTTGCTTTCAAAAAGCTTCACTTCATCAATATAGCATATAAATCTACTAATCCAATTTCTTAAGTGGCATTTTCACAACTTGCCTAGTTTCACTTAGGTGCCACTTTTTGTGATAGAAAAAGACTGAATTTTGCAACTTTTTAAATTCTTTTTTTTTACATATTTCTCCCAATATTTTCAGTGTACTTGACATAAATCAACTTTCCGAGCCTGTCACAGCTATCTGCCAGTTAATAACCTCATTTACTTTCAAAGGTTTAATTAATTTGATTTTGGCATCACGTTACTGGAAGTTTGTTTGTTTCCAGCATTTAAAAAGCCTTTAAACTGCCACCAGCTGTTGCTGGAACAAGTAAAGAAGATTTATGAGGAAAAAAACCAAAGTGAAAACACCTTTACACCTCAGCTACTTTTCTTCCTCATGACTCCTCATTTGCATACATTTGAATTCTAGTCAGCCTCTTCCCCGAGCTGTTGGAGACCTTGGCTCCTGTTGCTCTTTGCTTTGCTAATTTCCAGGCAGTCTGATGGTTACTGCAAGCCTGGTCGTGTGAATGTATCAAAATTAATTTCAACACACTGGAAAAGAAATAATCAGACCACATTTAGTGCAGCCTGATTGTCTCCGGTTATATTCTGGTTCACTTCAGTCTTTGGGATCCACCTTTATCATCAAACCAGTCTGCATGCGTGCACCTGTGTGTTCATCAGGTGTGAATGAGGCTGCAGGAAGCTTGAAAGCACATTCATATTCACTAAGATTCTGGAGCTGCTTTTGCCAAGGGGGCTGAGAGAAACCAATAAAGGGCTGTAAACACAGGTGCAGGAGAGAGAACTGCAATAAGATGAATTTCCTCCAAGTGCATTTTTCTTTCTTTCTTTTTTTTTTTTACCTCAGTCATTGTATTTCATTTTTGATCTGTCAGCTTGTTTGTTTCTTTAGGCTGTATATGTATTTCATTTGTTTTAAGTTCTTTCCCTTTGAAAGTTGTTTTTGTTTTAATTAAAGGGCTGTCCTCTTCTTTTAAAAAGTCATTTCTTATCTAATCGCTCTGTAATCAATCTCTTACGTCAGGTAGAGCCTTTGCACTATTAGTTAATTTATCCTATAAGTAGCTTTGTCCTTTTTGACATGAGGACAGCAGCAAATTGATTCAGATTCTCGAGTGGACCAAATGAATGATGGCTAGAAATTAAATGACTGAAAGAGGTGTAATGGTGGTTAGGACAAGTGGGCAGAGGATGGAGAGGGGAGCTTGAGAGGGAGGAATACACAAACAGGTTGCTCTGGGGGCCTGGGGGAATTGCAGGGGCTGGTGGTGGGGTGGGGGGAGGGGGGTGTGGGCTCCGAGAGCGAGGAGAAGGGAAGAAAAATAAGATGGAGCGACGGAGAAAGCACAGACGGAAGACTGGTTCAACATAGCAGAATGTAAAGTAGATTGTAGCCCGTTTCCGTCATCATCATCATTACTCCTGTCTCCTAACATAATCCACTGAGAGTGGCACACGCACACACGTACACACGCACACGCATGCAGGTGAATAAACACTAGTTTTTGGGCTGTGCCAAAACCAGCTGAGAGCTCATATCTTATCTGGGTTTCCTCTCATAGCCAACTTCTCCTCCTCTATCTGCCCGGGTTTTCAGCATTCAGCTCCTGCTCTTCCACTGATCCATCAATCTGCTCCCCTTCTCCAACGGGTCCGTCTCCCCCTTTAGTTTCATCACTTACCTCCTTAAAAAGACGAAGCGCACTCCATCCTGTTGTTTTTCTCTACGTTTCCGGCAGATTTAGTCCCGCATCTCTCTCTTCTCCAACATCAAGTCTCTTTCACTTCGTCTCTGCCTCTAACACTCACTCACTCACTCAACCTCCATCACCCCTCCCTTTCGGAGCCCTTCCTCCGTCCCCCGACACCTCGCTCTCTCCTCCTCCTCCTCCTCCTCCGTGTCAACTTACCATCCCTCCTTCCATCTCGCCCCTTTTTTCTCTCTGGATGTAGTTGTATAACTTATCACCCTGATCTCCTTCCCCACTCGATAATTGGTGTATGTCAGCAGCAGATGCAAGCCTGCTTTATTTAGCGGCTCAGTATTAGCTATTCTAATTAGTCATCTAATACCAGTAAGAAGAAGAAACTGTTGGCCTCCACGTACCGGAGCGCCGTGGGAGAAGATGTTTGCCGTGCACCAACAACGGCTGCCGGCTTCTTCCTCTGCGCGCAACCGGGCAGAGGGTGCTTGTGGGTATTAACAGATGGCGAAACACTTTCCCTTGAGTATCGGCATTATTCTGCCTCTCTCTAATTAACTAGGTTTCAGTAACAAACCTTCGGCTTCACTGTCCCCATGGTTACCCAAACATTGAACCGTGGCTGGCTGCATTTGTATGTGCGTGTACATGTGCGACTGAAGGCGAGTGCTGTGTTTGGGCACACACATCTTAGTGTTTGCGCCCTCCCGTGTGTGTGGGGCTTCGTCTCTGTCCCTGCGTGATTGTGCATGCACATGGAGTATCTTAGTTGCTTTGATGCCTTTGTTCCCCTACAGGCTCGAAGGCTGGTTCTGTCTCAAGCACCTATGTATCTGCGCAGAGAGCAGCAGCATTAAATAGGATCATTGCACATTTATCAAAGGTCTATTGTACCCTGCAGGAGACAATCTTAATAATTTTATAATCCTATGAATAATGATTGTAAGGGGGATTTAATTATAATGGTTTTTGTGACAGGAAAGGTAAAGGTAGAACATGGAGTTAGTTCACCTTCTATGAGGCAGGATGTTGGGAAAGCTTTTTTAACCTCCTAGGCAGTCAACTATGGATATGATTATGTACCCAGTACTGGTACACCAAAGGACAGCAAAGATTTCGATTCAACATTAAGAGCTTGATCCGTTTTACATCACACTGAGGTAAAGTGGAGAAGAGCATTAGGAAGGGAACTTGGGTGATTTTTCAACTAAGGCTCTTTTTACTCTTGGATTTGAGCAGAAAGTATGGTAATTCACTGGAGTGCTTGTGAGTTTACCAAAATTGAATGAGAGCACCATGTCTGGCATTCACCAAACAGCTGCAATGTAATAGCAAAAGTCACTCATGTGTGACAGAGTAAAACGGCTCATATTTGCAACAGACAGGCTCAGATTTTTATGGAGTGTCTGACGACATGAAAAGAATCTGTGCATGAATAAAATTTTTTCCCCTGTTTCACCTCCTCCTGTCTCGGTTCAGTCACCCCTTGAAGCGCCTGTCCAATTTGCACTTAACACTAGCTACAAATACAGTGTACATGCAATTGTCATGGGATGGATGTCTTAATTATTTTTGGCATTCTGAAGCTTCATTTGAACTGTGCTTTTTGCCATTGTAGTATTATAATACAAAATGCAAGCTTAGGGAATATTCTCCAATCTCCACAAGGTCCAAAATATACACATTAGCCCAATTACATATGCACAAAAACTCAGTTAACAACTGCACTAATACAAGCTAGATGTTTCGACCAAGAAATAATTGGTGCATAATTTGCAGACCGGAAGTTCTGCAATTGGTTTTGTGATGGAGCTTATGTCAATGTGGTCTGTTTTGAGGTAATTTTAAAGACTTATCTTAAAAATTGCGGTCTTTTAAATTGTTTATGTTATTCACATCCCATCTGGAGTCGTGCGTTGCAAATTAGTAAAGGATACAAATGTTAGTGTTGAGTAAACCTTGCAAATAACCTAAAGTATAAAGTAAACTAAGAATAAATTTAAACAAAATTCAAAGAAATAAATATAAAGAATAAATAGTTCCAACAATAATATTGAAATAGTAATTTGTTGATATATTGTCCATTATTTAAAAAAAAAAAACCCACCTTGATCACTAACAAGCTCAAAGTTGTTTAAACATTTTTGTGATTGTATGCATGAGTTTGATTTTGGTTGTTTAATTTGAAACATGTGTATTAGAGAAAATCCTGCTGCACTGAATACTGTAAATGAAAGACAAACATGCATTCACCGTGAACATTTCCTCCCCCACAACAACCTCTGGGTTCTGCCTTTCATTTCCTGGTCTTGATTCATCATCCAGAGCTATGAATCAGCAGGTTCTTTTGTATGCTCCAACATGCACGGAGTGAACGTTTGGTGTTGCGTGTGGGGAAGTAGAGGGCAAAGTGTCAGCCTGATCCACAGGTGCTCATTTCCATCTGCACTTTTGTTCATAAAGGAAACTTTTCGTTAAGGCATGCATGCGCACACTTTTCTAAATCTCATTATTCTTTTTAGAACATGATATTCTGAACTTGTTAGTGAAAATGTCTTTAAACTGTTTAAAAAATGCAAAAGAAACCACCTTGACCCTTATTTTTAACATTGTAATAGTGCTATCACACCTACACTGATAATGGAAGTGACTCATCTTGCTTTCTTTTTTTTTATTCTTTCAAGTTAAAATATTAATTATTTTTTAGACTTTCAATCTGACTAAAATTCTCCTGTTTTTGTTCAGTTAGCATGACCAAAATCTTTCTATTTGCCACATGCCACAATAATTGAATAGTTATATTACTTTCTTCAAATTCAAATGTTTGCACACATTTTTTCTTGTACACATTTTTTCTTGTATTTAGTAACACTGCCTTTTTAGTTGTATAATTTGGGTCAAGCGTTTTGTCTATCACCTAACAAGCGTCTCACAATAGTTTGCAGGAAATTTGTCCTGTTCCTCCTGAACTGGAGTGACGGAGTGAGAATGTCTTGATATGTTGATTCAATATTTCCACATATTGTTTGTTCCTCCACTCCCATACTTAAAAGCTGGCATGGTGTTCAAGCTTCCCCCTTTTTTGTCCAAATATAACAATGATTGTTATGTCTGAACACTTCAGTTACAGTTTGATGAGAACACAGGACCTACCTCCAAACGTTAGTCTTTGTCCCTGAGTGCCCAGCTTGGCATTTTTATGTTGCTACTGAAATAATGGCTTCTTCCACTTTGATTGGCCTTTTAGTTTCACTGAGGAAACTAATGCTCTGCCTTAATCTTCAGCTAACATCTTCACAAGGTCCATTAATTTTTCCAAAGGTTGATGCCCACATTTGGCACCAAAACACATTCATCTCTGGTGCACAGAACCCGTCTTGCAGCAGAGCAGCTTGATGTTTGAATATTCCAACTCTGTTTGTACTTCATGATTGAAAATAAAATAAAGATTGCACCTAGGCATCTAGAAAATAGATCTTGAAATGAATAAGATTTTTTATTTTATTTAGATTTTCCATGATTTCAGACATTAAGCAGCAGTTTGAGGCTTTGGCTTAAAACTACATACATAGTTGCATCTCAGTTTAACTTAGAAAATCACCAGTTTACAAAGACATTAAGGCAATTAAATACTGCTTATAAAGTAGAAGGGAAAACTTAGGATTATAAGAAAATGGCCGCTTATCAATTAATCATTAGTCGATTAAGATCAGTAAACTTTAAATTAATTCATCAATTAATTCAAAACCATTCATTTGCATCCCTACTTTACTACTTTTACTGGTCCCTTTTATACCATTACATTTTTAGGAATTTCTGTGGCCAAGAAGTGAAAAAAAGGCCTGAATTTTCCTTTAAGGGTTCAGCAAGCTTCAGCCTAAGTAGGTCATACTTGGTGCTGTTGAGCCATATCTGAAGGCAGCAGTGTTTACAGCAGTCACAGCCTCCCTATGGTGTCATCAGGCTGCTTTCTTGATGTCTGTCCAAGAACTCAGTCTTATTTTGTAAGTCTTTGTTGTGTTTATTCCTAGAGCACAAAGTGTGCCACTCCTTGCTCTTTCCTCCAACCATGTAAGATTTGACGCCGTAAAGAAAGACAAAATAACACAACTTATTATTAAGTATATGTAAAAGTGCACTGTGAAGTGGTTGTGTCTGTTTAAGTGTAAGTAGCTTCATTTCTAGGGAGATGTTTCTAATCATGACACCATTTGCTTTTATCAGCGGCCATGAAGAGCAGAGAAAACATTTCGGAGTAAAATATCACCCATCAGATTTTGTTTTCAGGTCTTTGAGAAATCAAAAGGAGGCCTTCAGGAGAATCTTGGAAAATCTTAAGGCAACAGTTACAAAACCTGTCATATTTATATATTAGCCTTTGTACTAAAAGAATATCTGTCCCTTTATGGGCCTTCTGAACTCTTAACGAGATGGAGGATAATATAAGTTGAACTTACATTCACTGTAATTGCCAGGGCACAGAGCACAAAAGTAGGGGGGAAACACATTCTCACATTGTGAGAGAGCTGGCGCTCTCATTTAATACCAGTCACAGAATAATTCAGTCAGAGTGACTGTACTGCAGCGATATTAGACATAAAAAAGAAATCTCATTTCTCGTCTCTGGGTGTGCTTTCTCTCCTCATGTGGAATGTGAGATTTTATGAGCTGTGAAATTGGAAATTTGTTCAAAACTTGATAAAGCCTGTCGATTATCAACATCAATTTAAGTAAAACAGGAAGTATGATATGTCCAAACCGATATATGATCAATATTTTGTTTAATAGATATTTGCAGACAGATTTGTTGACATCTCTGGTGAAGACATGTAATAAATCTTAAAATAAATGTGACGTTTTACATAGAAGCATCTTCTCACACAGAGAATTTTAGAGAAATCTAGCCTTTAATTTGAGGGCATTTATTCAGTTGAGTTAAAAAAAAAAAATAGAAACACTTCTCTTGAGAAATTAGTATTTTAAGAAAATCACTTAATGGCTCCCCTGCTGTCAATACTTTGCAAAGCCCAGTTTTGCTAAGAGGATAGCGATAGGTTTTCTGCTATCACTGGTCATAAGCCTGGAGAGTACAGAGAGCAAGGAATTTCTGAACATGCCACCTTCTACAGTGTTTATTAATAATCCAGATGTATGAGCAGTCTTATGCTCTCCTCCATTCAGATCACCCCACACTGTTTCTGTAGGGTTTGGCTCTTGGAAATAAGCTCATTTTAGTCTGGTTAAGCGTTTCTGTCTTGATCTGAGCGTCTCCTTTGGTCTTGATGATGGACCTAAGCACCCATTTTCAGTTTGCTGGCAGAAAGCATCACCTTTTTGTTGGAAATGTCCTGGTATTTCTGAATGTCAATGATGCCATGGACTCCATCAATGTTCCCCAAGGACTTTGGTAGAGAATCAGGCTCATAGCATCACATTTCTTCATTGGGTATGATGTGTTTCTCATGTAAAATAACGTTTTTTTAAAACAATACATCACCCTAATACCCAATTCACAATCTTACATTGTGATGCCTTTGGTAAATAACTCTTGAGCATCATACTTTAAGCATTTAAACCTGCACTAGTCATGCTATGATCACCAGCAAAGCTCATAACTGTGACTTGGATGTTGCAGCAATGATTCTCTCACCTCAGCGTGCTGCATGCTTGAACCTGAAAATCTAACTGACAGCATTTTTCAAGAACATAAAAAATACTTTCATTTGACTTATTCCTAAAAGTGCTCACATTTTCCTCAGATCTACTTTAAGGACCTAATTAAAATATTTACAACTTACAACATATATTAAGTTGTATAAAAATACTAGTTTAAATAAATAAATTTTTACAATGGTATGTATGACACATGCAGTCCTGTAAAAATATACAGATTCCTTCTGCTTTCAGCTGAAAGCCAATTTTTTATTTCATAAAAATATAACCTGATAAAATATAAAAATCATTTTTCAAATGATAGCTTACATTTCCTCAAAGAAAGAACATGATCACAATTTGAAGCAGCAATTGCCCCTTAAGCCTAATGACATATTGCAAAACCTATTTTTTATCCATCCACATTGTAACCATTTCGAGCATGAATGGTTTATTTTGGGTCATACCACAACATTTCAGTTGAATCTTGGTCCCGACTTTGACTGGGCCACCTGAATTGAATTGAACTGAAGCAGTAAAGCAGCCCGTCATCCCGCTTCCACCAACTTTCTCTAAAGCTGGATGTAACATGGTGTTTCTGTGATCTTAAAGCCTTCTTCATTTTGCTGTACATGTTTTGTTTAATTTATTGATTATTGATTTGACAGTAATCAGGCCTGGGTGTGGCTAGTTTATTTGAACTCAGCTTAAAACAACAACAACAACAACAAATAATGATTTAGCAAGGTTGGTAATTACTTTTCAGATAAGGCCAGGTTGGTTTGTGTGATTAGTGAACTAATTTGTATTTACTCTGGTTACTTTTGTCTGATTTTTACAATTGCCTTGATTATCTGAAACGCTTATGTGTTCTTAAAAAAACAAAAACAAAAGAAATCTGCAAGGGAGTGAATACCTTTTCAGAGTATTGCAACAAGAATCCACATGTTCAGTTCAGTGCCCTACAGTTTTATTGCTGTGAAGGTTTTCTCCTTCTATTTTGGCTCCTTTAATAGATTGTTGCTGTTCAAACAGACATGAAAGGTGGCAAAGGGAGTCAGGAAATGACATGCACCACAGACCCAGTTGCCCAGGTGTGAAACTGGGACTCAGCTGTCAAAGGTGATTTCATCCAAGTGGTTTAAACTCTCAGCCTCTCAACATATTGGTTGCCTTGCAGCATATACTTATGGAGTTTTTTTTTTGTTTTTTTTTGCCTTTATCTACATCTCTTTCATGAGATTATTTTTATTCAGCAGCTTTGCAGTCCTGCGTTTTATCTCTCTGCACTAAATGTTACATACCTTTATTTAGTATTTATTCCCAGGCTGTAAAACAGCAAGAGTTTCATTCACCTCAGCAGTCACAGCTCTGATCTGGGGATGACGTTTGACCTTAAATAACCCAGTTCCAAATGCAAGTCAGAAAACCAGTAGGATTTACTACCGTAATTATTGCTCTGAGTGACCAGTTTATTACCAGTATAAGCCAACAACAATGCATTTCTCAGTTCTTATTGCATTCAACCAGTCTAGTATTTTGGTTTCTGTGTATCAGATTAGCTGAAATCCAAACCTTAGAGTCACAAAAATTGGAAATAACCAGCACACCAAAAAAACACAAACGTTTTAATACAGTAAAAAAAAAAAAAACACCACCTTTCGCAACATACCTTTGTCAGCTTGTTACAGATCTGACGATGTGTCTATGTGCAGATTAAAACGCTTCTAAGCCAATCAGAGTCAAGCTAGGAAGTTAGCCTCAAAAAAGAGACATCTGTGATAAACCAGCGTAAGCAGTGAAAACAATAATATACAAGATTCTATAAAATTTAAGCTCATATAAATACCTAAAGTCACTAAAGTCAAAGAAAACAGTTCAGCACCAGCTCCTCATTAAGTCCTTTATGGTTTACTATCTGTAAAGAATGGATCCAAAATGCTTCCCTTTATAGCAAGTTCTTTAGAGTAGATATGCAAATACATACATACCTCATTACTGCAGCTTCCATCACGTTTTAAATGTGTGTTTGCCAAATTAGTAACTTATGACTTTTCTACTCAGAAATGTTGCACCTAGGGGAGGGCCAGATAATTTTCCCAACTTAGAAGTTGGAAAGTCCTGTAAATCTGCTCTGGAAGTGCCAAAACCCTTTCACCTAAGAAAAACTAGCTTCTTAATTACCTCAGACAGCAGTGTTAAATGCCCATATTTAAAAGCAGAAATAAATAAAGTAATGAGAAAACATACTGTCAGTACTCATCGGGCAAATTAAGTACATTCTTGCTGCGTCCATAGGAGGAAAGAAGAGGCCAGTTGCTACTAATTAAATATCATCGGTGTAAGCATTTCTGTAAAATCAGGACATTTGGCAATTGTCTACTTTGGCGCATACAGGTGTGTGTTAGCACAATGTCAAATGTGACACTGTTTGGATAAGGATGAGAGAAACAGAATGAGAGAAAGAATATCATTTAGACATATAACATTTAAGTAGAGCTCTAACCCTTAATACATGTTTCAAACCAAACACAACAATTCAGCACAAACACGTCATACCAATTCGGTCGAGGATGGACCAAAGTATTCCAGAGTCAAATATGAGTCCATCTGTAAGTAAAGCTTGGTCAAAACTCGATTTTATATGTTTAGACATTACCAAGATCCCAAAACTCACAGTACATCAACAGCAGCGTGCCTGAAAAAAATATAGAGGTGTTGTGTGGGAACTGAAGAAAAGCAGTGCAGAAATGATTGTCTGAAAAACTCAATGAACTCAAACACTGCTGCAAAGCAAAATGGGCCAGAGAACATCCAGAACCTGGTGAGAGACAGAAAATGAGTACCTTAGGTTATTGCCTCTGTAGGTGTACTTCGTTTTCCTAATGCTCTACATTACATCTGGGCTCCTCATGAGCCAAATGATCTCGTTAAACAATTTCCCTGTGGAAATTTAATTAAGTTAAAATACCTGTTATGGTTGTATAATAGTGTTTAACACCTAGGACAGTGCAGCATAGTGTTATTCTTGCTCAGAAACAACCTTGACTTTGGTGTAATGTTTGGTAAATATAATGTTGACTTTGGTTGCAAACACAACACAGTGATGATGTTCAGCTCACAAATTCACATTTCTGATTGTAAAATCTGTAATTTTCAGCCTGTTTAGCCGTAAAGTAATGCATTTTTATTCTTTCTAGCTAGCAACTCTAGTTGTGCAACATTATTGCTGCATATTTCAAACAAGTGTTAAGATTCTTATTTTTAGTAGATGAAACATCAAGCTGTAGCCCACATTAAGAATTAAAATAAGTTTTAAGGCGGAAAACGAGTTACTTACTGGTAATGAGGCAGCACAGTTTCATGTTTAAATAAACTTCAGACACGTGTAGATTTAGCGCCTCTTCCTCCCGCCTTAAAACCAAGTTTCCTGATACAACACACAGTCTCAACTGGCTCAGTGCCTGCTGGCAAGTGGTATCTAAAATGAGAGATGTCCCCTGTGTTTTCTGACACATCCCTCTAACCGCCTCTCGCAGTGAGATTATGTGCTTATCAGATTATGCTAACATGGTCACATCAGTGAGGATGTGATGCAAAAACACCAGGAACCACCCCCAGAAAACGTGATTTTTATGAGTTTTTGGTTAGGTTTGGATTAACTGAAGGCACTGCAGATGTCCCTGGGCTACTGTTGCTGACTCCACACGTTTTTTGGTTATGCGTGTGAGAAAACACTTGGGTATCGCATATGTTGACAGCAGCCACAGCCAGGCTTATCACCCTGCCAGCAGTTTACACTTTTAAAGCTGTGCAGTGACATGATACAAGTAGGGAAGGGTAATGATTGGAGACACGCTGGCCAGCTAAGCTACACGGATTAATTGAGTCTGTTAAACAAGCTCATTATGTTATTATGTTCAAGCTTCAGTCACCTTTTTTGTTATTTGTAAGAAAAGCTGTGTTAAGAGGGACTTCCATGACTAAAAGGAAAATCAAACCATTTTGTCTCTTTTTCTTCCCACTGAATTGTTTGTAATCCTTAGAACTGGAGACTCAGCATGAGTTTATTCATTAGCTTCGTGGGCAGTGGAGTTAGCCTCTAATAATGTGCTGTGCCTCTCTGTTCTCCTTGATAAGATTTAGATCCTGCTGGTTCTTATTCTACCTATCAAATCAGGGTGGCGGCACCAGAAATGGCACATGTATAAAATTAACTCGGCGACATGCTATAAACTGGTGCTACAGAGAGCTGTGAAAGAGATTGGAGCGATGAACGCTAATCCTGATGAGAAATCCTGAAACATGTTACAGACCTGTGATAATGTGGAGAAACATGAGATTCAGTTGTACAAATCTGGTGCAAAAGCTTCAAATGTTTTCTTCCTGAATGTGAAAGTTTGGATTAATTTTATATTTTTGGATATTATGGACAAAGGATTAGTTGAGTTTGGCACTAGAGATGATTAAAATAATTGCATTTATGTAGAGCTGCAGTTTATGAAATCATAGTTACCATCTCACTACCAATGCTGGGAGTAAGACAGCTTGGATAACATATTTGGAAGACTATTACAATTTGTTCTATATATTAAAACTTTTTTTGACAACTTAACAAGGACTCAATCTAATTGTCAGATTAGATCAAAATTTGACTTTTTGGCTTATAAGAAAAATGCTACTAGTGACAGAAAACTGAATCTGTTCTCTCTGAACACATCATCCCCATGGAGATACAAGGCAGTGGGAGAGATGCTCTTGATTTCATTATGTTTTTAGTGTACATTGACAATAAAGTCATTCATTCAGCTAAATATGGGGCAGCTCTGGAAGTAAACCAGTTAGTAGTTGTAAAAGACCGAAACACTTGTAAGCATCCAACCCAGAGCTGCAATGGACAGCTTCAGATCAAAGATGTTTCCATCCAGTCTGACTGGACTTAAGCATATTTTAAAATTGTCTCAGTTTATAGATGTACAAAGATGGTAATAAAAGGGTGGAACTACACACTACTTTGCATTGATTTATCAGATAAAATTCAAATAAAAATAAACACTGAAGTTTGTAGTTCTGTGACAAAAAAAAAAAAAAATCAAGTCAAGCTGCTCTCATTTAAAAAAAAATACAAAGGCTTGAGAGGTTAATATAAAAATTCCTTAACAATGTATGATACTTAAATTTCCTGTAATTTCCTGAACTATCATTCTGTAATCTGAAACGAGCAGTTATTGATTAATCAATCAATAGAGCAAACATTTGACTGTGGTGTCAAAACACAGGTAACACAGGAAAATTTCAGGATGAAGGTGTAAACATAAACTAACCTGAACACATTAAAGGTCCAAGTTCATAAAAAAAAACCCAGCCAGAACAAATAAGTCTGAAGCGTACCAGATGTATGTTCTTTCATATAAAATAAGAAAACATGCTGACATGATTATGTAAGAGCTCCATTTTCCTCTTTTCAACTCTGTGACCAGCTGCACATATTTTCTGGTACATTCTGTGACAAACCAAGTCAATAGGGCAGCATCAGCCAAAGCAACATGACGCATGTACTATCTGTCTGTCGGTAACAAGAACTGTGTCGTGTAACGCTCGCTCATGACTTTGCATCCTTGGGTCATGTTAATGCTTCCAGCATGGCAGCATGAGTCTCTTCCCCTCTTACCTTTCATTTTAGAACAAATACTAAAAATCAAACTGAGGTTTTATTGTTGAACTTTTGCCGTCAGATTCATCGTTTCAGGAATATTTTTCCAAGTACTGTTAATCATTAAACAAAAAAAAAGTGCCCACAAATGATCCTTTTATGGTTCTTTTTAGCAGTTTTCTTTGACCAATAATACAGAAAATTAAAGAGAAATTGTGTTGCTGCTGTCATTGACGAGTACAGTACCTTGACAGGATTTTAAACCACCTCTAATTTCTTTCTATTTTTTTTTTTTTAGACTGCAAAATGACCCCCGCTTTTGTATCTGTCCAGTCCTAATATTTGACCATGAGAGCACATTATTTGTGGTTAAATAAGGTGCAAAAGAGATACTTTTGAACGACCTTAATGTTGCTAAAACACAAAACATCAATTTTAAGCAGAGTTAGTTTTAGGTTTTTATTTGGATTCAACTGAACAAGAACAAAATGTGTCTAAAGGTTTAATCTAAAACCTTTAGATTTTGGTTCATTGATAGTTTGTCCCTGAGTTTTGTTGCCTTTTATACGTAAATGATTCATTAAATGACACATTAAAATTTTAACTCAATCACATTTTTTTGTTTTTACATTTGGGCATTTCTGGTACACCTGTAAATCTGACACACAGGCGGCATCCACGAACAGCAATGGAGAATAAAACCACTTATCCTGTCCCACTGGGGATTAACTTCTGCATCAAAAGTTGATCTGATGTGATGCAGGAATCAATTTTGCTCTGTGTAACTTGTGCAAACAGAGGTTAGCTTATCACCAAAGTTATTCAACCCTAAAATGCAAAACATGCTGCAAGCAGGCACAGATGTCCCAAATTTATTCAACAATTTAGCAGCAGAAAGGGTTTTTGAATTGAAAATGTTGTTTATTTTATATAGTTTTAAATTAAAATATGATTAATTGTTATTAATTACAATTCTTCAACTAAAACTTTTTATTAACCATTGATTTTAACATTGTGATGCCCAAAGCTCATAAAGGTAAAACAGTTTTTTTGGGGGGTGCTGGAGGGAAACATCAAACAAAGCAAAAATTCGGCTTAGACTTATTTGCCAAGCGGGCGCAGGATAAAAAAGAAAAAAAAGGTTTCCACGAAATTCAAGCAGATCCGCACAGAACAAATGAGGCAAAAACGTGAAGCCAAGGAGTTCAGAGACACTCCAGAGAACCTCCAGAACAATAAGGTTTTGACTGACTTGAAGCTCCATACCCAGATCAGGGGTGAAGTGAAGATGAAGGTTCATGCCAGAAGGTCATCAAATAATTTGGCCGAAGAACGATCTGGGATTCCTCCGGGTTGTCAGAAGCTTGTTGAAAACTACAGCCAATGCCTGCAGGCTGTTATCCAGCAAAATAAACTTCCAGAAAGTGCTGGAAGCATTAAGAGGACTAATAAGTTTGACCCTGTTTTTTGTGGATTAATTTCATTTCTGTTTGAAAAAGGAAAATATTGCAAGCATCTAAAAACGCCAAGGTTATTTGAAAAAGTTAGAGGACACTTTATTCCAACAGGGTTTCACTTTGTATTCCGTTTTTTTTTGTTTTTTTTTGTTTACTTCAGAGGGTGTTTTGATACTCTATTGTTTCTTAATGTGTTCATTTGTGTGCGTCACTTGATTAAGCTTTTGCTTCTGTTAATCTGTGAATTTCCTTTCAGATGATAAAAAAAGGATTTTTCTTTTTTATTGAAAAGAAGAGACGAAATAAGGGTTTTCATTGTAAGCGGATATTTTTGAGGAAAATAATGGAAATAATGCTGTAGAAACATTGATCAAATTAGGTTATGTGCCCTTTAGCTTACAGTTTTGGGATAAGATGGATCCAACAACAAGGTGCAGACACAAGCATTAGCACAAATCCTCTAATCTGAATGTGTTTTTGTTGGTTTATATCAAAATCAGTGTCAAAAGGTTAAACACACTGGACTCTGCATAGATCAGTCATGTTGAAAAGCTCTTTTCTTCTTTTCTCTTTCAGCCAATAAGAGCCTGCTCGGAGGAGGTGGAGGTGAGTACCAACCTGTCTGACTATATATCGTCTATCATGAACTGAATGCAAAGATACTGCCGTAAATCATGGCCAGAGGATTTATTTCAAGAATAAACCTCTCTTAATTCGGTGGCTCCAGTAGTGGGTGTTTTGGTGTGAATTTTTCTTTGTGTTTGGTAACAGGCAGGTCTTTGTTGCGGCAGGTGTTCATGGTGCCTTTGCATGCTGCTCGGCGTGCGCCTATCTGCTCGTTTTCTCCCTCCATGTTGGTGCACACAGGTGCAAAGTCAATAGTTCATAATTTATTGTAGTGTGAGTGCTGCGGAAATAAACAGTCATTTTTCTACGTATTGTTGACTCAGTGCTTTGCAACGCAAGTGTGATGTTGAGTCGTCCATGGTTGATCAATATTTGTAATAAATCTACACTACTAATGCAGTGGCTGCATTCGCTTAGGACACACACACCGTTTACACAGCCTGCCTGCGTGTGTGTGTGTGCGTGTGTACGCTGGGGTTTGCAAATTTGAGGAGTGAGCATTTGCCTGTGGTTGTTTTCTTTGCCTTTGTTCACTCAAACAGCTTCAGCCTCTCAGACCCACCTGCTCGCTCCACCATGCTGCCATTTTTACCCTTCCAATTAGTTTCTGTGTGTCCCTGCGTGTGTTCCCAGCCGCCATGGTGAACTATTTAGGACACACCGGCATGCCTGCCTCTCTGGGTTCATTTATCAGTTTGTAACAGTGACTTTGCTTGGCTAAAAATGATCCATTGAAGTCCTCAGTGTCTTCATGCACACTAAGGCTCCACCCTGACTCCTAACAACCAGCTCGATGCATCAGAAGGGGCAGCCCACTCATCTCCCATCATGTCACGCACGCAAGCAGTGAAGTACCTCGAGATCTCCGGCACCGTTTGATGTTCTCCTCTGGTCTCTGGTGGATTTGCAGAGACAGATGGTTTATGGAGAGCAGTTGATTATGTGTATTTATCTGACTTCTGCATTAAGGTCAATATACACTGCTGGCCTCTTACAGTTTTGTTTTGTTTGTTTTTTTCAGATCATTGGCCACATTTTAGTATCGGGCAAAGATAACTCTAATAAGAACAAAGGGCAGTTTTCAAACAGTTATTTTATGTATCAGCTGTCAGATCAGTCTAAGTTTAAGTGAAAAAGTAATTCTCCCTAAACCAAATAACTGGCTGTGCCACCCTCATTACAATCAGTCTTTAACATCGCCTTAGATGAATTTTGACCCACTCTTCTTTGCAGAATTGTTTCATTTGAAGCAACATTAGAAATGTCAGATTTCTGAGAAGTGTTTCTATTCACTCACTGCTTGTTTTGGGGCTCCTTCTGCATGAGTCAGTGCATCAATGCAGCGTAACATGGAACCTCTGGTTCTGCTGAGGTGTAATAGAAGCCCAGGTTATGTTCATAGACATCATCTGCATTTTTGTTATTGGCCCATGCATACGTAAAATAAACCCTGCAGCCGTGTTTTCTGCGCTTGTGCACTTTCACACCTGTGGAGTACGTCACACCTTCGTGGTGGGTGTTCCCAAAAGTTTCTCTCTAATACCTGGTTTCAAAGAGACTCAAGACATGGCTGTGTCTTGTAGCAAAGGACGTGAGACTTGACATTATTTATTTATTTCCTTAATACATGAAATAATCGTTTGAAAACTGCACTTTGTATGAATTATGGTTGTCTTTGATGCAATAATTTCTTTGATTTTAAATGTGTAAAAAGCAGAAATATTTAAAGGGAAAAATACTTTTTCACAGCAAGGTAAACTGGTTTAGTTTATACTTTTGAACCAAATCTCAGCCCCATTCTGAATCGGATTGCTTCCCATTTCTCACTTTCTCAGTTGATTTCTCTGAAGTCTCATTGTATTTGTTTCCTTCTCACCGTCTCCTTTTCCAGCTCCGTCCCTGGGGGTTTACCACGGCAGATAGAGCCTGCAGTAGGTGTTAATTAGAGAGAGGTGAGGGTAGAGATGAGTGAAGAATGGAAAAAAACAAAAGAAATAGGAGGCAAATTATGCTTAGAACAAAAAGAAAAAGACAAACAAAAGCAACAAAAGGTCCAATAGTGTTTTGGAGTCAGTCGCTGGGGACAGACAGATGCAAGAGCCGAGCCCAGTGGGGAAAAACACGCAAACATCATCTGGAATACATCGCCATTCACCAGGATCCCACTGTACGCTGAGTTACACAGCTCTCATTCACTTTTGAGATTGTTTTTTTTTTAGTCAGAGGTGAGGCAACAAAAGGTCTTTACGATGCTTACTCAGTCTCAAGGGTACCTGGGTAAATGTCATTCAGTTTGATCAAATGCACACCTGCCGACATTGTTTCCACTCGTCAATGCAGAGGAGCGCTGAGCTCCGGCGGCGGCGGCGCATCAACAAGCTCAAAGGCAGGAAACGAACCTGCTTTGATGTCCGCATCATGCACATGTTCATTTATTTTAGCATTCGTCAATGTTTCATTGATTTGATAGATTTTTATAAGTAGAAAATAAAACCAGAAGAAGACTGGGTAATTAGACTGCAAGACTTTGAAATTATATTTTTCAATCAGCATTTTATATTTGCAGCTTTAGCATCAGAGTGTTCACACTTTGCTGGCGTTTTTATATGTTCCCAGACAGTATTAATACAAGCTTTTTATGCTGTTTTTCAAGTTTTTATTTGGACACTGGCTGCCATTTAAATAGACGTGTTTTTTATCATTTCATTTGTAGGATATTGTGCAAGATCGACCTTTTGAGCTTTATATTGCATTATTATGTCATTTCCTGAGAGAAACAAGACTTATTAATACGCCTGATAGATTTAGGTTTAACGTCATCTTGTAATTGTACCAACACAGCACCTTTCTCGCACATCTCCACTAGACTAGCAGCAGCAGCAGCAATAAGCAAGCGCCTGGTTATCAGCTTATTGTACAAACTACTTCTCAGTGCAACGCTCCAAGGGACAGTTATAAATGGCATCATGGAGGAGCATTGTTCTAATTAAGTGCTGAAGATAAGGAGCTTCTTAAAGACACAAACATCCAATTTCAAGGCATCATACTGCAAAGTCAGCTACTTTTTAAACATGTAGTATTTTCAGAATAAGTGAAGGTAATATGGTTAACATAGCATTTAAAATGTTTTTCATAATTTTATTACTAAAAGCAACATTAACATTTTATATTGTTTAAAAAAGCAACAATAAATTCTCTCTGACCCCTGACCTCATGGCTCCTGCCTTGCTTCACTTACAGTGAAGGACAAACATTTATATTTCATTTAAATTCTGAACATTTTACTAGTTTCCGACTGATGATACATAGAAAGTTTCCCTTAATCTTGGAAGAAATAAACATTCTGCAATGGACAGGCTTAAAAACTAGTATCACATGGCCGTGATCCTCAGGCATTTGTGAAGATTTGCTTTCATAACAGAGATATTGAAAAGAGAAAGCCATTGTATGGGTTCAGGAACGCAGTTTGTAACGAAAGGCATAAATGCAACTTAAAAACCATTAAGAGAAGAATGCAGAGGCGTTCTCGGGGGACAGGTTTATCTGAGGTGGACTGAAACCGAGGGAAAGACAACTTTATGCTCTGATAAATTTTCCATTTTGAAATCATGGACACTGAATCCTTTGGGCTAAAGAGGACAGAGACCATCTGGCTAATCAGCACACAGTTCAGAAGACGGCATCTGTGACGACACATGATTGATGGTTTAAATGTTTTGCCCCTCATTCTGCTTTTATTTCACTCCCTATACATGTCTTATTCATTTTGAATCAGTGTTATTTTGATTTTAAATAAATTTAGCCAAAATCACCTGAACATGGGTGACATATTGATCATATGTCAGAGTTTACGTTTGGTATGTGTTTTTCTCAGTATTTTGGCCCCACATATTGTCAGACTTAATCACTTTGTTAGGATGAGAAACCAAACCTGTTTGTTTCAAGACAAGGTAGATAATCTCCAAAGGTTGGAAGCAGCAGTGTCTCCTTCCATCTGTAGTGCAGTCATGAAAGATGACAGTACAGTTTACCCCCGGGGTATCACTGATTTGGTACCCTGAAGCAACAAATTGCACATTTTACAGCTTTCTGGGGGTTTCTACTCAGATTTAACACTGACCATGAATCAAAGGACATGGAAACAATGTTTGTGAAGATAACTCTTGTAGTCATTACCTTAAAACTTTACATTCATATTACCTCAGCTTTTAAGCCTTAGTAGTAAGACTTAGTGGTGCTGTTCATCTTCTAAAATTACTTTATTGATCCATTCACTCTGATTATCACAGCACATTCTACAAATGTTGGCACCTCTTCATAAAAGACCAAAGATAAATTAATCTCATAATAATAATAATAATAATAATAATAATAATAATAATAATAATAATAATAATAATAATAATCTGCACTTTAATCTGAATCTATTTATTTAGTGTGGAGAAAACTCCACTTAGTGGCCCATCTACTTGTTTCTCAAAACTGAACCAAATTATTTGATTTGTTTTTAGGTTTTCTGAGTGTCTTGGAACTTTAAAATAAGTTATGTAGGACTTTCTAAACATTTCTGTGACATAGGGACTCATTTCATGGAGCCTTTCTTCACATTAGGAAATATGTTTGGACATGCCATTCAAGTAAAAGCAGATATTTGCTCATATTCTTATGAATTATATAAAAGAAAATATGTACTTCCTCAAATTTTGACCAAATAGCCCATCCATCCATCCATCCATCCATCCATCCATCCATTTTCTGCCGCTTATCCGGGGTCGGGTCGCGGGGGTAGCAGTAGCTTAAGTCAAAATTTTAAAAGGTTTAAAATTACTGTAACTGTGAGAAACGAAGCTGCATGAGGAGCCAGGCAGACATGAGTTTATCACCAGCATCCTAAGATCTTGTTAAGGTGCATGGCGACTTTAGCTATTTGTAAAACAAAGACATAATGGACAAAAATCGAGTGGCCTCTACTATACATTTGAAAATGGGTCATCGTAGAGCATCACAGTGGGAAATAATCTAAAACAGACGGACAAATAAACTCAGAAATGGCTCAAAGACACAACTTCAACCTTTTTCCATAGGAATCTCCTTTCCCAAACCTACAAGGTTAAGATTTGGGTGTAAAAAAAACTCTTGTGATGAAGAGAAAAGAGCACAACAGACAGACATATTTTTACCATATTATCTCTGAAAATCCACTGTGCAATCCTTGTTTAGCACCAGAGAGACTCAATAAATTATTACTCCTGTTGGTAAATGCAGAAAATCATTTGGCAATTCCTGATTATTATGGCTTAGATAGCAAGAAATTCCCCTATGGAGTTCAAAGAATATAAAACTGCTTAAATCAGGAGCCTTTTATACCATGTTTATATTTCCAAATGTCCTAAGCCGTAATTAGATTCCCACGATACTCTAAATCAGCTACATTAATGCATGCAAATGCTTTCATTTAAAAGACAAACACTGGGAGGACAACATGTTTTCACCAATATAGCACACTAACACATTAACTTGTTACAATATTCTGGTGCACACAAATATTTTCTCTCCATTTTTTATTTTTATTTTATTTTTTTACATTTCTTGCTCTTTGATAGATTACAACCACACCTCTGACAGTGATAGACATCTCAACACAAACAGAAAGTTTTCTTTTCTACAACATTGACCATGTTGTTTTTTCCCTTTCTTCCTCTTTATTTAGGACACATTCTGTATATTTTAAGGGATTTCTACCACTAAGAACCATCCAGTTGCTTTCAGGTCGGAGCAGCCTCTGTTCACATCATAGAAGGTTACAAAGACAATTTGCACAGTTTGATTTTACGACAGGATTTTTGAGGGAGAGCCTAATAATCTGAAGAAGGCAGGATGGTGGTTAAGCAGCAATAACTGCTAATAATGCTAATGCAAAATTGATATTGGCACAAGGTGAGAACAGGAAGTCAGCCGAATCGTTGATCACCATTATTTCTGAGACTATTCATGCTCACATCATTTCTGACAGGCTTAACCCTGTCTGCTTATTCCTTGCCACCTAATAATTTCCTGAATCCTTTGTTTAGCTACAAAAGCTTATGACTGAATGAACGTTACAATGCAACGGCTCGTGTTGGACTATTTTTATTGCACAGTACTTAAAGAATAGTGGATAAGAGGAGCAGCAGCCTGTTACTGATCCACTGCGTCGGGCTTGTGAATTCCTTGCATTTCCCAAAGTCCCTTTATTGCACATCGGCAATATGAACTGCTCCTTGAACAGTGCTTCCTTGCTGTGGGCTGTGGAAGAAGATTACTCTCTGCAACAAAGGAACACTAAGACCCACATGATTTGGCTAACTCGGGCTTCTGCAGCATCATTTGAGCTTTGCCTTGACAACTGTGGTTTTTGTGCCCCTTCTTATCTCTGGAGGGATTGTCTCCTGACCTCTGTGAGCAGCAACATGGCTCCCATTAACCTCCCATTACAGCCAGCCTTTGTTCATTTGGTGCATTTATGATCCAGACTCAAAGTTGCTTGACTGGTGTTGGATTTCATTAGAAGTTTAATTCTGAATATGCCACACCTGATTCTAAATGTTGCAGTGCAAAGGAAAAGAACACATTTTGATTCTTTGTGAGACATTTTAATGAAATGCAGCGCCTTGATTTTTTCACATTTTGTCACATTTACAGCCAGAAAATGTAATTCTTGACCAGATCTACTTGCAAAAGAAATTCTTAGATGGACTTGTGATGTATTTAATTCTTGTTACCCTGATATACTTAAATCCAGTTCAGTCAGTTACTTTCTAGTGTCTCATAACTAGTCCACAGTGGAAAACCAGCTGTTCTGTGAGAACATTAGTGAAGAAGCAGCATCATGGAGACCAACAAACACAGCAGACAGGTCAGATATAAGGTCATGGACAGGTTTAAAGCTTGTTAGATCACATCCCAAACTTTACATATTATACAGCGCTCTGTTAAAACCATCATCTGGAAATGGAAAAGTATGGTACAATGGCAAAACTATTATCTCCTGGTTTATAACACAGTTCAGGCACATTTTATCACTTAGAAAATCTATAAAATTATCCTACTCGGTTCATATTCTTTGAATTTGCCATTCTAGAACCTACACAGTCTTTTTTATCCTGGAAATTTGCTATTCCTGACAGGTTTATTCTTATTTTTACCTATGTGCAGGCTTCCATTTTCTATTTGCCGCTGGTGCTCCTGAATTACCTCACTGAGGGACAGTAAAGGATATTTCTATTCTATCATTTATGTTCTCACGAAAGACGTCTCAGCAGAGGAGATGTACATTCGCTATCAGAACCGGCAGTTTTTTGGTTTTTTTTGTGGTTGGGTTGGCTGTGCAGATCCACATTTTTGTCACTCAAGTGATACTTACCAAACAGAAAGAGTAGGAAGGCCTTCCATATAATAATATGAATATAAGCAAAATGTTAAATATGCCTCTAAAAACAAGGAAAAATAAAAATGTTAAGGTCAAACTTTGTAGTTACTTGAAGTTCCTCCAATTATTCAATACAGTCAAATTTTATGTGCAGTTATATTCCCTGTTTAAAACAGGAACTGGAGTCGATGTCATGCACTTCAATCATGACATCGATTAAAAGCCAATGTGATTTTCCTAGCATCAAAATTCTCTTAAGACAGCAATTAGTTCAGCAATTAACAAACACCCAGTGAAACTGAGTCTGCTGAGTTTATCATAATGAACAGTGTTGTTATGATGAAATCGGGTATCAGACAGAGTAAAAGCTTCTTAAAGAGACAGAGGCCAATTTCAAGTTGTTAAATTGTGAAGTCAAATTTCTTTTAAGTTATGTTTGATATATATAGCATTTTCAAAACAACTGAAGGTAACATAGTTGATTATGTTATAAAATGGCACCATGTGCCTGAAAAATATGTAATACCGCCCCTTTAAAGAGGCATGTTTTAGCTGGTGGTGAAGCAGTCATGTAGACATTGCTGGCATTTCACTGATTTGGATCTTTCAAGACATTCAGGCACTGCCTACAATAGATGAGCAGGTCCTCAATTAAAATTCAGCTTCCTGCATTTTCTAATTTGTTGGCGACGGGGGAAAAAAGCCTGAATCTTTTCTCTCAGGATTTTCTTGCAGAGCTGAAAAGCTCGACTGAATTTGTGTGAGCTGACATCTATAATCAATCCTCAGGAGCGAGGATGGGGCTTGATACCATGTGCTGAAAGTCCCTCGGCTGTGGTCCCATGTGTCTGCAGCTCGCTCTTTCTCTGCTTTCTCTTCATCTGTATTCGGAGACAAATACGAGCAGAGAATAGGCTTGTCTGCTCGCTTTTTAGAACAAATGAACAAAAGAGCATGTATTGTGAATGAAGGGAGAGAGCGGTAGATTGGTTTTGGGGTGTGGAGATGAGAAAAGTGGCAGAGGGTACTTTGTGTGTCTTCCACATGCAGACAGAGCTGCCTGCCTCCCAGCGTCATACATAAATTTGTTTGTTTCACTGCTGATTGTAATGGGTCACGTTATTAGCTTTGTATGTGCTACACATTTATTTCTATTTATCAGATGTTTCTGTGAGAATGTATGCAGGAGTTCGTGTGTGTGTGTGTGTGTGCATGTTTGTGCGTCCATCCAACAACAGACCCATCCTAAATGTTGCCTTGGCAACAAGCTGACTGAAGTAAATGAGTGTCCCGGCTTTGCCGAGGGATTGTAGGGAAGCAATATGCCAGCGTTCCACCCCATTAGTTTGATAGACAGGCTGTTTGGCCTATAAGAGGTCAGCTGGCAAGGGCAGCTGTGTTATTATTCCACAGGACAGGCATTAGGATTGGTTTTACTCTTGTGTCAATCTACCTGTTTGCGTGTGTGTCTGTGTGTTGTTTGGGAGGAGGCAAAACTTGTCTTGGCAGTACAATAATCGCCTTGTGTGTTGTTAGGGATGAGTAATATGCCAATATTGTTAAGCCTTCCTCAGACTTACTGTGGTATTCGGTGTTAATTAATAAGCCAGGGGATCTTACTTATTGCTGCATGTTTTTTTGAGCATCTGAGGTATTTCAGATATCTTTTGAAAGGTGCAAAAAATCTATTTTTATTGTTATCAGAGATATGACTTGATTTAAACAGTAACCAGCAAAAGGCTCTTTAAAGCTATTTTGTCGATTTTTCTAAGGGTTCTAGGCAAAGTGTCAACTTTATTTGGTCTGATCAGAACTCTCTCAAGTTTAAGTGTCCATTCACACCATCCTTTCAATCGAACTCTAGTTCATTTGCCTAGAAAGTCCGGTTCATTTGGGAAGGTGTGAATGCGTAATTGAACTCTGATGCAGACCAAAAAACAAACTCTGGTTCACATTAAACCCTCTGTCTCGGTTTGGTTGAAGTGAACTCTGGTGCGGTTCAAATGGATATGTGAATAGCAAGCAAACTAGAGACTGGTTCAACGACAGGAAATGAACTATGGCCCAGGGAATTCTGGGTAAATACAACAAAAACAAACATGTGAGTCCAGCACTAGTGAGAAAAATGACTTGTGGTTTTTGACTAAAGACATAAAATAAATCGCTAAGAACCTCCTCCTGGATCTGATTGGTTGGTTCTGACCGGGAGGCAGAAGGGCGTGATTATTTTTACTGATTATCTGTCTCTCTTATACTGTCCAAACATAATGACAGTTTTTATAAAAGTTACCTTCTGCAGCTTTAAGTGATATGATTTTATTGCCAGAATAAACTCCCATATTGGAGCAAGTTGTGAGTGCAACATTTCAGAGCTTCTGTTTTTAAAATGTGCTGCATTCCCTGCAGGTTTGGAGAATTACATTTTTCATCCTGAAATGTAAACACACTGTTTCAGGTTTTTTCAGTGCGTGGCCGGCATGAAATTTACAGAAGAAGGTTTAAAGCCAGTATTGTTGATTTATTTATTTTTATGTTTTTGCAACAAGGTATGTGGAATAATGTATCAAAGCCTAAATCTTGTCTGCACTGGTGTGTGTTTAGTTGGCGTTGGGTTGAGGGCGGAATGCACTAGCCAGGTAAACATATCGCCAATTATCACCTCACAGCCCCCCTGCCTCCCGTCCTCCTCAGTCCAGCATCTGTGAGAGATAACACCTAAACTGATCAGTCGTCTGTTTGTTGGCTGTTCACTGCTCTAAAGAAGCCAAAACACTGATAATTTTCACCTTTTCCCCACATCCATCCATGCAGCACATCTTTTTAATGTGCTCAAAAGTCACCTCTTTCCTGTTTTGTCCTCTCTCTCTCTTCGCTTGCTCCCTTTTTTCCACTTGATCCACTCCCAAACTCATTTCTCTTTCTCCAGCTGTGTGTCTGTCTCACCCTTTGTTTTGTTGTTGTTTGTCTCCTCCAAGCTCTCCTTTTCCTGGAACACTGCGCTTCAATGGCCGGGAACGTTGATGTGATATTTTCAGTGGTAATGAAGGATAAATAATGAATGCTGTTCTTTTAATATGGAAATCAGTTTGACACTTCTTAAAAGATTTTCTTTCACTGTCTTGTAATATAAATTAAAATTCATGACTAATTTATTCTGTTGAGGTCTGTTGGTGGCATTAGTTGTTGCCAATTACGGCTGATTGTTGGTTGTTTAGGTGGCCCATTTGCATGTGACGGGGTCAGTGGAGTATGAACAACAAGTGTCCTTTGACACTGTGATGGGGTTTCTGTGAGCTTCGCCTCTTCTGCTGCTTTAATTAAGGCAATATTAGGGAAAGTCATTTAGAGGAACGATCACAGATACATGGATATTGCAGAAAGAAATTGAAATGCATTGTGTACAGCTTCCATGCAGACTTGGCGTCACTGTTTTCTGTTTATGCAACATTTAACACTGCTCTAAAATACAGCTGTGGAAAAATGAGGACATTGCAAGAAAGAAATTTTAACATATTTGGACATATGAATATTTTATATCAATTTTAATATTGAATATTTTAATCTACACAGATTCTTAGCATTTTGAAGGAGGTTTGCCCTCGTTATCTAGCCTGGTTTGGTTCAAATTGTTGAAGTGAGGGTGAACAGAGAATAGCTGTCTGAAGCCTTACAAAAGAAGATTGTTGCAGCGTATGAGTCTGGTAAGGATTTACAGAGCTCTCTAACAATTTGAAATCAGACATTACACTGTAAAGAAAACAGTTTACAAAACAACCACCAACATGCGCAGGTTTGGCTGCATCTTCCCCATGAGAGCAAGATGTTAAGAGATATTCAGAAACACTAAAATGTTTTAGTGTCCAAAGGACAATCAAAAAGAGACGGTACAAGTTTAAATTTTAAGAGCAAGAAGAACACAGACTTGACTTAAGTTTGCTAGAGTGAAAATGAACAAGGACAGTTTTTGGTCATCTCAATCAATATCAATTGAATAGAAAACCTAGCGATGGTGATTATGATCATTATGATAAACGTTGCAGTGACAACAGCCGTTGCAGTGAATGTTATTATTTTCTCTTTCCTCTCTTATCTGTACTTTCGTCACCCTGTAGCCCCCAGCATTTTGGAGACTCTATCCAACTGGATAAATATTACATTAGAATGAAAAATGTAAGTTCACAACACTTGGAATATATTTTGATACAGCGATATGTTGTATTCGACAGCGTGAACCACAATGGAGGACATGTTTTGCTTAACCCAATTCCTCCAATACAGGAAAATATGGCAGCAGCACTTTCTTATGTCTCAGCCATCAGTTTCTGGTTAAGTGATAACAAGACAGCTTAACTTTGTCACATTAATGACTTTTCTTCTTGCTACTCTTCCATAAATGGGAAGGACACAACTAATAGTTACCTTGTTGTCAAGATGGTGGGACCCTTAAGTTTAGACTCTGTCTACTAATGTGATGATTTATGAAGATTCTTTAAAATGTAATTTTATTTTTATTTTGGTCATTTGTAATAAATAAACATCTGTCATAAAACATTAATCCAAATTGATCAAAGAGGTGCAAGCTGAAGCTTTATCAATTGGGAAACCGATCCTACACTCATGTTTACAGAACAAAGACATCACAAGTGCGTTTGTCAGTATTCAATTTGCAGCTTGGAGTTACAATACAAAAAAATTGATTCAAGTATTGACCTAATCAGAAATGATAAAACATCATTATTTACATTTTGGCTTCAGTAAGCCTCTTGTAAAATGCATAGCAGTTTGTGATTGTTAGTGTGAAACAGTTAAAGGGGTATAAATAATTCGGGGTGGTTATTGGTGTTAAGCCCCCCTGGCGTGATGGGGCATTAATATGTGTGTGTTTCAGCATTGGTGAAATATAACCTAATTTCTTCTCTCAGCATGTTGCAAATTGGTGCCTAAAGCTGCATGCACAAAGCCACCGGACTGTTGCATCTGCCATCGACTGCTGTCACTTCCCATTAGACCCATTTTCAAATATTTCCAACGTCGAGCTCTAGTTTCACGTAGTTGTTATGAATTCTGCGTCTGCTTGTTTGTCTTGTTTTAAAAGATGAGGACGATGATATCCACTTGTAGAGATATATGATCAGACATGCAGCTCTCCAGTAGTTTTGTTAGAAAGGTGAGTGCAACAGCAACCTCTTTGTGCAACAGCAGTTCAAGCATCTAAATTTTGTAATTATTTTGTCAACCTTGAAAAGAATAACATGCATCTCTGAAATCTTTCAGAGGATGTGAATAAAGGGTTAGACAACAATATGTTCTTCTTTTGGCAAGCAGAAATGCCTCTTTCAAAGCACATTGTAAGACAGACAAAGGTTAATGCTATGCAGTAGTTTGCACTTAGTTGCTCTTCAGTCATTTGCTTCCACAAAAAGTCAGACTCCTAAGAAGTCATAGTTCACTTTTCTCTAAATATCTTCACAAAATGTGTCTAAGGTCAATCTGCTGCTGTTCAGATGACCTGAAATCTGTTCAAGCAAAAACTAGAGATGCAACTTTAGAGTTTATTTTAGTCATTTTCCAATTTTCAGTTTTCAAAAACCTTATTTATTTTCAAGAGCTATAAGGAGCTATAAAAGCAGCAAATGAAAATTTTTTTCAAAGCTTTGTGTTGTCAGTGATCTTTAATATTTTATATTAAGTGCAGCGGGAACGTCCCTTCCTGTGTGGGAGTGAAGTTGCTTTGAAATCAGAGATTTTCTATTATTTTGACTTCAGAGTTGATGATTTAAAAAAGGTTTTAGCATATGGGGAATTAGCACAACTGGTATCTAAACGGTTGCCTTTGTTGTCATATTCTGGATATATAAAATCTTACAGTAACTCTCCAAATGCAGCATAATAATGAGAAATTGAGATCGTAAAAGGATAAAACATGGTGACTGTATTGCATCCTGTTCAGCCTTCCTATTATCTGATGAAAGTCTTGCTCTTTCTTTTGTTTCTGCAGCCTGATCACATATATTGTAATGAAAATAGTCTGATTTTTAATTCCATCTTACATTCCTGTCCTTCTTTTGATTTTAACATTGCTTGGTAACAGTATTCACACAAAAGAATCTTGTTCCAGTAATCTGGTTGAGCTTGATAAAGCGTATTGACTCATTAAAAGACTGATCCAGTTGAAAATGTGTCAGTTCTCACCACCAGCTGATTTCTCTGTCCTCCTCTTGTTTAAACTGCAAGTCATAAATCCATTGCGCCTTTATTTTCCAAGGTCTCATCTGGTTAAAATACACAGATGATCCAGTACATTACACCCTCTGCTGTATTTCATTCAGGAAAAGCTTTGCCCTGTCAGGTCATGGACACATTTGGAGTCTGATGATGATTTAGGTTCTGTCCTCTAAAAGCTTGATCCGGTCAGGATTCATTGACTTTTCAGGCCTGTTGACACGTCGTTGCTGTTTACCTCAACCTCTTTCCTCTGTCCATTCTTCAGCTGTTGGGATGTTTAGGAATGCCTTTGGTATGGAGACTGCGAGAATGGCCTGCTATGCACAATGTCAAGCAGAATCCCTCTGGTCTCCCAGCTAAAAAAATGCAGCTTTACCAAGATGATCAATCTTGCTAATTATTCTGCCTCCAGATTTATTGTTGTGGCAGATTTTTTGTTTAATTTCCAGCTGTGTGTGACATTGCAAAAACAAATCTGCTGAAATATTTCCATTTTCTGTTCAGTTTAGGCATCTAAATATTTTATGAGGAGAAATGGATTTTAATTTAGCCATTGTTGCTTTCTGCAGCATGAGCAGATGGACTTCATAGTTACAGTTCTGGGAACGTGATAGATAATATCGATGCTCTCGGTCGCAGGCCGACCTTCAGCACTAATACACCTGCATATTTTCTTGCGGTGAGGGAGCGCTGCTGGTGCAGCTTCACATCAAACGCATCTTTCATTTGCACTCCCTCTTCACTCATGAATTCTTCCTTCATATTGCCGGCTGCATTGAAGTGACAGAGCACTGTCTCAGTCGACCCAGTGGTGTGCAGTACTCCTGCTGGGCTATTACACCGGCTCCCACAGAGGCAGAAGTTGCCACAGCCAGTAAAAAAGCTAACGCGCGCTGCCCTCGGTGGATGCAGTTAGACGATAGCTTCCCTGCATTAGTGAGGTGGGAGTTGAGGAGAGGCTGATGGGATGAATTAGTATTTATTAACTGTAGTGAAACATTTCAGGCTGTTTTCAGAGACGGAGTGAGCACCGTTTATTCGACCCCCACTCTTCTCATCTTCGTTTGGCTCGAAGCAGTCCAAGTTAAACATAAGATCCTCAAAGAGACTTTCAGCTAAATCCACACAGGGTGATTCATGTACGAGCAAACAGGGTGGCTGCGGAGTCAAAATGACCTCATTTGCTGCTAAATGGACAGGATGTGCTGGCTGCAGTTTGTAGAAGGAATTAAAAAATCATCACGAACACTGCTATAATATGCACCTATGGCACATGAGAGGCTGCCGTGATGATTCTTACTGCAGGAATGATTTAATTCAGCTGCTCAGCACTACCTTAAAATACTTTCCCTGAAGAAGATATTCTGAGGTTATATTTTTGATGTTTCTGCATTTCTTTTGAGCTTTTTTCTACCCTTTGTTTGCTGCTAAACACCCTTGAGAGGTATTATTGACTCACCAATGAGAACTGTTAATAGCTGCTTCACACAGGAAACTGGTGAAAGCTGTCAATCCCACAGAGACGGCTGCAACACAAACCACCAGAGCTGATTGCAACCACTTAAGGCGGCCAGCCTCCAGAGAGTCCTGTCAGTATTGAGCATGTTGTACTCCTACATCACATCACATAATCAATGTACAGTGTACAGGAGGTCAGAGGTCAACCAGCTGGACTATTTCAAGATCTTTAAAGTGATTTTGCTTATTTTCATGAATAATAATCATATTTAGAGAATGATTAAATAACATATTTGGAAGATTTCTGTCAAAATATTAAAATAAGGAAAAATGACATGCCAAGAATACATGATACAGAAAAATCACAATTTACATCTCTCATTGCTAATGTTTTATTGCTGTATTGCCCATTCCTCTGGAGATTAACTAAATACTCTGATATATTGCAGATAAAATATGTTCAAAATGTTCTTCTCCAAAATAAAAATAAACAGACAAATACATAAACTCCCTATTAAAGATTCTGAAAGTGACCTAAAGGTGTAAGCATTGAATGCAGCATCTCCTCAAGCATAAATACGTGATATATTGCGTCACAGCCAAAATCAGGTTAGATTGACTTTGCTGTGATTATAAATACATAGTATCAATGTAATGGCTGTTATTCCAATGATTAATTACTCTTAAAGTTGTTCTTGTTTTGTTGGATTGGATGTTGGGACCTCAAGTGGTGATTTTTTTTTCTGTACTAGAAACTGAGAGGTTTAGTAAACACTAGAATACAGCATAAGACAAAAATGACTGGTATGATTTTTAAAAGGAGTCTATTTAAAGTGTAAAAAGCATGTGAGCAGTTTAAAGTATGAATCTCTTGGTATGGGCAAAATTGTGATATTATTGGCTTTGTAAAGCAAAAAAAAAAAAAAAAAAAAATCTGGAGCAGACTTGGACTTTTTGAGGTAAAGTTATCTAAGATTTAACTGAAGCAGACACACATAATTCAGGGAAGCAGGGAGGTCTAATGGGTGAGAGCAGTCTTGGCCCAGATCTCGTTGATAAAACTAATCACCTTGTATCAGTATTGGCAAAACCAACCCAGATACAAGCGAAGGAATTCAGCTGTCTCAGTGAAGAGGGCAGCACACCATTTAGCCTTACAGCCCTCCCATTTATCATCCCTTTTAGAGAACACTTTCATATTTGACCCCTTTGTGAGTTTTATGTGTGAGTGAACCTAGTTTTCTGTAATATCAATAAAGTATTCATACACTTCATGGGAAATCTACTAACTTCAGTGTTTTATTGGGATTTTATGTGATAGACTAACAAAGTTAATGGTGTTTGGTTGCCTTATGAATAAGTGTGGCATACATTTTGTCTTTGTACCCCTTTACTCTAATGCCCCTAAATAAATTAATGGTACCTAATTACTTTTAGAGATCATCTAATAGAGATGCGGACTCTGCCTACTATAAGAACAGCTGTTCTCTGAAGTTCTCAGAGGTTTGTTAAAGAACAAACATCTGATAACAAATATCAAAACCAAGGACCGCAGGCAGATGATGAATAACATTATGGAGAAGTTTAGAGCAGAGTTAGGTTAAAAAACACTTTAACCTTTGAACACCTTCACCTCACTTCAGGGTTAGGGTTTGGCGTCTCTATGAAGAACAGGAGCTCAATGAACAAATGAGAAACTGTGGCTCTGAACTCACAATTTTGAGCTGACCGGTGGGAAACAATGGAATTACATGATGTTACTTTGGCATGATGTGCATTTTACTCTGTTTGGGATTTTTTTTTACCGTCAAACATCATGTATAGATACTGGTTTACATCTTCTGGCTGCATTACCTAAATCCAAAAGACTTCTACAGTATAGACAGATTTGTAAATATAGCAAAAAATAATCAGCTCATCTGATCTGTTTTTATTTTTTGGACCAGCAATAAATTTCTATAAGACAAAATGAAATATCTGGGTTTAGTTGAGTTCATCGATGTTCTCCATTGCTGAATGTCGCTGCTAGCATCATTGGAGAACCAACCACAGCTCCTGCTCACTCACACATTCATGCCCACAACGGTGAGAAACAGACGCTAATGAAAACTCTCCAAACTGAACCACATAGTAACCAATTAGAGGAAGACTTGATGATGTGTAAGCGGCTTTAGCTCTGTCTTCTCTGAAACAGCTTTAAGATGCCACGGCATATGTGGAGTGAGATCTGGCCCAATAAGACCAAAGTAGAACATTTTACCCCACACATAAACTGCTGTGTGGCAGAAAACTACCACTGACTATACCGGGCAGCTGGGTATGTCCTCAATGTACCCGGTTTTTCTTCAGTGGGAAGGGAAGCTGGTTAGAGTTGATCTGAGTTGGATAAATAGAAGCAGCTTTCAGCAGAAAAACAAGATTAGCCATACAGCCAGAGTTACAATGGAATGGGTTATAGCTGAGCTTTTATTCTTGCCCTAAATTGGCCCAGTCAAAGTACAGACATAAATCTAGCTGACAATACTTGGTGTTTGCAGACGCTTTTCATTCATTAGTCTGTCACATAAAATTACAATAAAACACACTGAAGATCTGGGTTGTAACATTACAAAATAGAAAACAGGGTCACTCAATGTGTCTAGTTCAGAGAATCTTCACAGATGGTGTCAGTGATCTTCTCTCTCTTATGAATGTGTTTCTCAGTAGTGATGGACTGTAGTGCCGCTCCAGAGAGAGTGGAGAAACAAACCCTTTGTCTTCTGACATTTCCAGCAGTCTGCTTCAAGTCAAAGCCTTCAGTGAACACAAGCGTTCTTTGTCGACCTCACCACCAATAAAGTCTGCCTGGTGTTTTGCCAAAAATAGATTGCTTGGAGCCCTGGAAGATGGATACTGCTATAGTTTTGACTTATGGATTGGTGGAAAAGTTTGTTAGATATGAGGCGTTGTAGATCCTGCATGGCTCTGTGGGAGCCTGGCGTTATTTCAGCTTGTGCCATCTCAGCATGGAAGTGGCACATCTGATGTCAGGTCAGCTCTGTGGCCCTGATTTAAGCGGATCAATTCATCAAGCTGCACAAACAATGCATTAATCAGGTTAGGTTAACATGCAGGCTTGAGTAGTTTATGACAGGGGTTATCAGCGCTATTTGCTCAAGGGCCAATATTTTTCACAGCAGACAGTGTGGCGAACATCCTTTGATAAGCCTGTCTGTTTTATTGAATCCGTTTCACTCTGACATTGTTGTCATGTTTCCTCTGCTCTTATTTTCCACAAAAAATGATTAAAAACACTGGAAATACATGGGGGAAATTTTCCTTTGAACATTCTGGATAAATTTTCAATTTAAGTGCAGAACCGTTTATATTCAATCTCAAACGCGGTTTGCGCTTAAAATTGTCTTCACACTCAAATATTCTCAGCTCTTCCTCAAAGTTATTTTTCTGCACTAAGATTTAATCCTTTCTGCACAAAATTTCTCTCCTTCTATTTACTTTTTTCTTGCACTCAAACCTCCCTGCAAAGGTTAAACCATTACCTCAGGTCTGTCCCCTCTGCTCGGGTCTTGGAGCGAAGTGGAAACTCTGCCTGGTAACCGCCTCGGCCAATAGGATGGCAGCGTGTAGTCGCTGCCTTCTTTTGGGGTTCTCCTGTTTGAGATTCCCTCAGTTGATTTCAATCTTGACTTTATATAAAAATGGCTGCTCTTGAATTCTGGTAGAATATGTCCTCCATACAAACACTACTTAAGAGGGAACAATAAAATAAAAATGGCATCAAAGTTTATGTTTGACAGCAGCAGTGCATGAAGTAAAGCTGCATTTGTTTTGACAGAACTAGCACACAATAAAGATTTTTGTTTGCTTTAGAGCTTTAGGTTAATCTTCCCCAAACACAGGATCTCGATGGACGTATTTTATTTTTAGCTAATCCAGAAAGCTCAGACAAATAAAAAATGTACTAAAATCAGGCTTGGCAAACCCAGTTGTTCGACCAAAACAGCTTTTCAACCACATTTTCTCAGTTTTAATAAAAGTCAGTGTCATATTTTCTGTCTTTTCAAGAGAAAGGGTTGGTTTAGTCGAGCAAATGCCGTTTTTAGAAAACATTTGGTTACAGTAACTTACTTATCTGAAGCGTTTCAAACGATCTGTGTGTTAGAGGCCGAGGCGGGCCTGATCAAATGTTATGACTGATTGGCTTACGGTGAATTTATGCCGACCCCTGTTGGCCTGACAAATTACAATCTCATTGTGGACGGTCTAAACCGCACTAGTTAAATATAAATTTTTACAAACATCTGTGCTGCTTAAACCAGCCTCAGAAGAGATTGAATTTACATTCTTTGGTTTATGCTAGCTGTCTCTGTAGTGTTGGGTGTAGAGTTGGCCGTCATCAAACTCTGCTGTAATGGGAGGGTCTCAACCTCCAGTCTCTAAAAAGTAGCAGGACATCGACTGGATTTGCAAACTGTGATACTGCAGCAGAAAGATGCAGTCATGGATTTTTTCTTTCAACCAACTGGAGGTAAAATTTCCACCAACTTTCAATACCAATGAATGAATACAGAAAATATCTGAGTCTGTTGATCCGATTTTAAAGATACTTATGTGCTCCCAAATCAATACAAACTGCAATACAAAATCAGCTTGCTGCTTGGTCAGCTATAACACAAGTTATGGTGGAGTAGAAAACTGTAGATGTAGCTGACCACTAAAGAAAATATTGAACAAAATTATTAGAAATACAGAAACTTTACAGAACTGTTGCTGAATACATCTGCATGGAGCAGATCCTAGTTTACAATGTAAATGTTATTGTTTTAAATGCATCAGACACATGTTTGTTTGGAAACACAATTAATTTTGGTATAGAATAAAATTTCTTTGTTTCTTGGTTGTAAAAGTTGAATAATAACTAAACGGACAAATGGAAGCACAAAGTGTCAGAATAAAGATACTAAAAATAAGGAATTGTGATAAAATAAATGCTCAAGTGAATCAAAGGTAGATATATCCATTAAGTACAATACATTTTGTCTACTGTTTTACCAAACAGGCAAGTGAAACTAGTAGATTATATATATTATTTTTAAATAAATGAGGGTTTAATTCTGCCCTACTTATTGCTCTCTTTTGCTCTCTACATGTCGGCGTGGGAGGAATTATGTTTGGTTGGTCCATCTTTACCTTGTGTCTTCTTTAAGCTTCATTAAATAAACAGGTTCTTGATTTTAAAAAATTATGAAAAATTCAGGCTTTCAGCTACTCTTCAGCTCCTACTTGTTGAATAATGGCAGGATTTCTTTGAAAAAGAAGAATTGTGTTGTGCATCTGAAGCATCCGCATAAAGGCCAACTTTCTTCATGTTGAGGCCATAATTTTCTCATGAATATTATCTGTGAGAGCGCAATTCATTCACTGCTGTCATAATTCTGCTCTGAGCGGCGCTACAACTGACTCATTCATCAGATTGTGTGTATTCTAGGAAAAACTTAATACTTTGTGGGGCGAATTGGATGAGCTCGTGCACTGGCTTCTGCCCGGGGACCAGTTTAGTATCCCTGCTTCATGCTCACAAAACTAAAAGATCTAATTAAAATCAAAATCTTTATCTGCATTAAAGCCGCAGTATATAACTTTTACGGAAATTAGTTAAAACTGTCACCATGTCCTGACAGTAAAACATGACACTGATAATCTGAAAGGATCAATCTCCCCCTCCTCCCAGAACTACTATTCCCAGGCAGAAACAACTAATCAGAGCCAGAGGAAGATCTTTGTGCTATCAATAAACCATGTGTATGTGCTGCTCAATGACGGATAAGCAACATTACTGTTGCAGGAAAACTGTTTATCTTCCGTCATCGGTGGATTTGCTAAAACCAGAGCATTCCTGGCAGTTGAAGTAGCTGTAGCATAGCAGGAGGATGTGAGCAGCATGTATACAGGGATGATTGACGGAGCTAAGACCCTCCTCTTACTCTGATTGGTTGTTTCTGACCAAGATGTGTATTTATGTTGCTGACATCAAGAGCTTGATTAATTTTACAGATTGTCTCATCTTAAATACTGTCACAAAATAGTGGTATAGGTTTAACAAATATGTAAAAATAAAAAAACAAAAAACAAATTAAATAAAAGTTAAATACTGCAGTTTTAACATGCCTGTTTTTGTTTGCTTTTTAATGAGATTATTCCAGTGAATAATGTCCAGTTGGAGCTGGTATACTCTGATAAACCATCACTCAGTTATCTACTGTATGTGTGTTACTTCAAACGAAAAAAGAAACAAAAGTGTGCTTAATTCCCTTTTATTTTACTTTGGTCTCTGCTTTTCGTGTTTTTTCCTCTTCCTCCCAGCTGAATATTCTTGCATCTGCTGCTTTCCCTCATGTCTCCCTCTCTTCCTCTTATCACACTTGTTCTGTTTCACAGTCGGGCTGCGTCAAAGTTGCCGTGTCCAAATACACACAGAAACCCACAGAAAACTCAGCCTGAGAAGTTACACACTCTCATCAACACGCAGTGTTTCACACACACACATTCGCACACGTACACACACACACCGGAGCTTGTTTTGGTGGACCCTTAGGAGGGTAGCCAGTGTTCAGAGCTCGTCTGTCACGCCCCCGCTCCTGTGCTTCGCTCACTGTGCAGCCTTAGTTTGACACGGCACAGCATGACAAGGCACACCACGGCTCGGCACTGCATGCAAGATGCCAACTTAACACAATAACGTTGAGATAACATCAGACCCCTGCCTGGAGCTACTCGCTCACCGCTGTAACAGCTGGTCTGTATACAGTAGACGGAGACGAGCACCGCGGGCCGACATGCTGAGCTGTGACATATGGATGGGTGTTACAGGACTATTTTCACCAAGAGCTGACAAGTCTCCCAATGCAGTGACAGCGCCGCTACTGACAGATGTGTTTTGTTCTTGGCTAATTACGAATTGTTTACACCACACTCTGACTTTAGATCTTTTTCAACACCAAAGCAGAGTCTTTAACATCTTTGCACAAAGCAGATGCTGCGGATGATTAAAAAAACTGGATGGCTGGTTAACTTTTTGATGCAATTTAAAGTCTGTCCACTGCAAACAGTTTACAAAACTAACCTCTGTGTTGCAATTTAACAACACAGTAGAGGTGAAATGTTGTGACCTCACTGATCAGTGATTAAGGCTGAACAGACACTTCCCAGTGATGACTGTAACACTGGTGGCTGCTTCAGCACCATGAAGAGTTGAGAGAGATAAAAGCTGCAACACGTTTGACTTGTCGTTCTCCAGCCTCTTGCTACGGTGGCTCAGGAGGTTAAAGTTCATCCTGTAGAGGATGGGTTGTCAGTTCGAGCTCCGTCTCTGTTGTTGTCCTTGGGCAGGACATTTTACCCACCTTGCCTTCTGGTCATGGAGCTACAGGTAATGCTGGGATGTAGCTTACCACCATCACCGTGTGAATGACTGAATGTAGTGTGAAGCACTTTCCAGAGGTCTACCCGTGAAACCTTCATTTGATCCAGTTGTGTTGAACTGAGGAATGAACGAAAACATGCAGGATTGTGGCAGTGCTGTCAGCTCTCAGTAACATTAAAATTGGTCCGTAGATGCCAGTGTCAATTATAACTTCTGTAAACAATTCGCTGCTGTGTGACAGCTGCATTTTCTTTTTTTTTTTCTGCGCTTGCAGGTTGCTTTGGGGTCGTCAACCGATTACACAGACGTTTTATTGCGATCCCATTTATTGAGCATAAACGACCAAGCAAGAAAAAAATCTGAATTGAACGTTTAGACCTGATGTGTGAACGTAGCAATCCTTACTAATAATGCATGTGGTGACAGTGGACAGGAAACACTCCTTTCCAGTCTTTAATTTCCAACAGTGGGTTTTATTTTACTTTCTACAAAACCATGAATTGAAAAACTAATAGAAAACTAAAACATTCAACTTGAACTGCAGATGACAGTACAGTATTTTCTTAAGCAAATAGGTCACAATTTGAAGTGCAATAAATTGGATTGTTACCACTTTAAAGTTGTTTCTTACACTGGGATAGGAATAGAGCAGGTTTAAAATACAAAGAAGACACCAGTCCTCTACAGAGCTACCCAGTTACAGTAGGTTTGATTCCCTGCACATTGTTTTCTCCTGACAGAGATAACGCCAAGCAGTGTTACAAAAAAATTATAAGAATAATAAAAATAATAAAAAATTGTTCAGAAGTTTGTGCATGTATTCAGAAATTGTCTTTCTGAAGGTGACCTGTGGTGATGTTTCTGTTTAGAACAAGAGTTTTGTGTCAACCAGTGCAGCTGTCGTCTATTCTCATATTTTGTTTCCTTGTATCCAAAATATCAATATTACCTTTCTTACAGCTGCTTCAGCCATTTGAAACCACTAAAAAAAAACATCCTTCAATCAGTTGTTTCCAATATTGATAAAACAAATGTTATGAAAACAAGTCATTTAGTACATTTCTAATAAATTGCTAGTGCTCTTGCTGCAGGAGTGGTCTTTTTTTTTTTTTTTTTTTTTTTTTAACTAAACAAACGGCCTGAAACACAATTTTCCAAGGACATAATTTCCAGGCTCTTTCATCCCTCAATTTCCTTTCATCTCTTCTCTGCTGAGGACACAAAACACACAGAAATACTGCAGAGGTTCCTCATTATGCTGAGTTAGAAAAACATTACAAATCAAATTGGATTTTGCAATTTTTTTCAGCATTGTGTTCAATTGTGATTGCTATTTATACACAGTCTGAGCACAAGCCAATCGTATCACAGGACGATTTGCGTTAATTAAGACTCGGTGAAACTTAACGAGTTTTAATCACTAAATAACTAAAAAAAATCTAGTTAAATGGATGGGTAAATATTGGATCTATATGTAGGAACCTTGATGATAAAACTGCTTAGACCAAGTCTGTGAGAGTATTGACTTTAGAGGATGCAAGGAATTCAACTTCCAACTTGAAGTATAATTGGCTCTGCTGTAAAATTGCTTTTGCTGCTTCATTGCCCTTCTGGAAATGAACACAGTCACGGCCTTTAGATGTGGCGGGGATCAGAAATAGATGCTCATTTCTAAGTGTTATGTAGATTTATGATAATTTAATTAATAATGGCTAATTGACCAAAAACTCAGATCAGTCTTTAATAACACATTAAATCAAGTAATTACCGAAGGCAGGAACCCTGAAATCCATTCAAGACCCTCGCATACAAAGAGCGATGCGGTTCGACTTGAGCAGGAGTCTTTAGATGACACAAACGCCCAACCATCCCAACAAATGCACACATCATCCAGGTCCAATTCCCACTAAGCAGGGGCTCCGGTGAACATGCCCGCTGGACTTGAAACAAAGGTTGAGCTCCTGTAAGCAGTCAGATTTCAGCGGATTCACAGAAGCAGACCAGCTGCCTGAGTCTCCCATTGTCTGTGTTTGCAGTGGACGGAGCCATCCACCGGGCTGCGGGTCCGCTGCTCAAGAACGAGTGCGCTTCGCTCCACGGCTGCGAGACGGGGGAGGCCAAGATCACCTGTGGCTACGGCCTCCCGGCAAAGTGTGAGTGTAAAGTGTCATGCGTGTTTGTGTAGCTCTCAGCAGCTTGGGTGAGGCGGCTCAGTGTGGTTCTGCTGGACCACATCCAGCTGTGAATGTGTGGGAAAGGGTGACAATGATGTAAGGTGGCTGCAGCAGAGAGGAATCTGCACTGTTCAATTTCCTGTAAAGACACAAGAAGAGCAGAGAATGTTTTCAAAAAGTAAAGTTTAGGGTTTATTTAATGTCGAAATTAGGCTTGAGATTCATATTGTATGACTAATTTGAGTTAAAATACCACAGTATCATTATAGTTTACTCAAAACTTAAACCAATAAGGTAGAATATGGTCAAATTCGCTTTATTACAAGAAGAGTTATTCCATATTTTATCTTTCACAGCTACAATAATGTTTATTTATTGTAATTGTTTATAATTTATAACTTTATCATATAAAAGCAGCTTTTAAGATCCTGTTGCTCAGAATATATTAACATTTTGTTGTTCTGCTCTTTATTGTGTAATTGTAGCAAGCTAATGTTACCTGTTTAGTTAGCTGGGCTATCTGCTCCGGTAGAAGCTTATTGATGATTGTTATAGTTTAACTGTAGTAAAACTATAATTTTGTTCAACACTTTAATGAACTGGGCAATCTTAACTAATCTTTGTCTGGACCAAAGATGTGAATTGAGACCCAATTAGGACAAACTTTAGTCTTATTATTCTGAAAAGAATCAGAACATTTAAAACCCAGAGTTTTTTTTGTTGTTTTTTTTTTCAAATATAACAATATAAACTGGAAGCTGGGCTCAAACCTCTAAACTGCACCAGGTTTCTGTTGTCACTGCATGTGAGTCTGATACAGGAGGAAAATATAAAAAATTATTAGGAAGAGAAATTATACACAACTGCTGCTGAATTCAACTGCATGGACCAGGTCCTTGTTTAAAATGTAAAATCTTCATGTTGCTATAAACTGTGTCATAGAAAGGATTAACGAGAACAGGTCCTGAACTGTGAACATGAATAATTCAGTTTTAATGATGTGAACAGAACCTGGAACCAGTTCCTCATTGAGAAGAACTGGCACAAAACTGGTGTTGCTTCTTCAGTTTTCACACCATCTCTACCATTTTCTTCTTATTTATTTATTCATTCTTTATCATCAGAAATGTTTCCAAACAGATTAAACTATCGTTGTTGTAGTTTAAAGTGTAGCAGCCTTCTTTCAGTGAGCTGACCAGCAGTGCACAGCAGCTCCATACAGCTGATTGCTTTAACCTGGTGTTCAAACTCACTCTAAAGGGTAGAGCTGGTAAGATAGAAAATATTTGTGTTTAAAAGTAAAACAATTTAAAATGTTGGTGTCGCTTCCTGCTGTGAACGTCTCGTCTTCTTCTAGATACATTTCAAAGTGTTTTTCTTTACAGTTGAAGTAGATAATTTTCAGCACCAGCAGGCTGTGGTACATTTACAACAATAACACTCTTTCCATTTGTATCTCAGTAAATGGCATCTCTCCAAAGTGTGTAGAAAATGATAGAAGTGAAACATCTACATGATAGTGAATATTTTACTAGGTGTTTTAGTGAAGGAAGAAACATCTCTTTCTATTTTCCTTATGTGACTTCAAATAGAAAAAGTTTTAGACTTAAAAACTGTCAAATGTAATATGTATCTCTTCATTTATCTGCTGATTGAAAATGTTGTCGTCCCCATTGGGTCTTGTGTTGCTCACCCTTAAGTATTTGGTCACTGATTATTCAATAACTGATATTATTAACGTTTATTTTGTCAATCGCACTTGTTTAAAGACTGATTTTCCCTAAAGGTGATTTAAATTACATTTCATTTAGATTAAAGTAAAGAAAGATGATCACATTATCAATGTTTAAATCAATTGAATTATATCCTTAAAAAATTACATAATCCACAATCCAATCACTGATCCAACTTCACATCTTGTTTGCTTGCAAATCTTAAAACTACATTGTATAAAATGTTGAAATACCACCAATAAAACGACTTTAAGGTAAGGTAACTTTATTTATATAGCACATTTTCAGCAACAAGGCAGTTCAAAGTGCTTTACACGAATTAAAAGGAAATACAAACAAAACAGTAAACCAAAGGAAAGAGCGAAAAGGTGTTTGTTCTCCATGTTTATATTAGTGAACTAAATGTTAAGTTAAAAGAAAAGGGAGTCATGTTTGCCCTAATGAAACTTTTATTTTCAATAAAACCATTGCAATCCACATTGTGATTTAAGTGAACCCTACAATGTTTGCTGCTAACATGCATCCAGCTACATTAGCTGGTTTATCTATATTTCATCAGAATGGAGACACAACTATCTCGGTAAAATGGCTGAACTGCTGATCAAATGGAACAACTAAATTCAGTACAATCAGACCAATAAAGAACACTAAAAACTGCTGTGTTTTACAGACTCTCTCTCTGAGTTGCTGTAAATATTTGATGCTGAGGACATAAAACAGAAGTAGCCTAAGAGAGTAGCCATGTTCGTAGATCATGTTCAGTTAAATTGCGCCTCTCAGAGGTTTTGGCTGAATAGGAAAGGAGAAATGGTCCTCTGTGATAAGAAATGTATTAATAAATGAGCCAATTGAATCATTATCTTACCATTTTCATTCCTCAGAAAATTACTGATTGTTCTGCTATTCTGCGCCTACAAAACTTGTTTTGTTAATCCTCATAATCTAGACCTAATTTGTGTTTGCTTTAGGTAGATCCATCCATTAATTGTCTATATCTTGAAAGGTCAAAGAGGAACTTTTACATGATGCAGTTAATCTATCGGTCATTTTAGGACTGGAGGAAGTTGGAGTACCTGGAGAGGACCCAGGGCTTCACCGAGAGAAAATGCCTGGGATAAGTTAAAAAAAAAAAAAACAGAGAAAAACAATATCTGGAGCCAGACATGAGTTCATCAAACAAGTCAAATGTTTCTTTGAAGGAGGGATTTTATGCAAAAGCAACTTTTTTGAGCAGAGAGGAGAAGCGCTCCATTCTGTTTCCACATTTCAATCAAATCATGCATTTAGAAAGCTGTTGCTGATCCCAATCTGGATTACAAAACAGGATGTAAAAATTATGTAAATATAACTTTTGATGCAGCTTTATGGTTTGTTTCCTTAAATTATAAAAGCTGTCAAACAATTATAAGTACTCTTCTCTTTAATTTCTTTAAAGCTGTTTGAAAGCTTTCCCATTACATATCAGGAAGGTAAAAAATAACTGTCAGCTTGCCAATTTGTGTTAAAATGTCAATAAAGTAGATTTTGTTTTTTAATTGAGAGGAATATAGTTCATCTTTTGAACTAGTTTTTGTTAACTTGTTTAGCTCTGACTCAGAGTTGAACCAGAGGACAGAATGACCTCCATCAGGAGCAGAAATAAGGTTCAGTCAAATTTTCATATGCCTAATTTAGACTTTTGTAGTAGAAATCAGCGAGAACTGATCCCATATCAGATTAAAGAAGAGCGTCCCATTTCTCATTTGCTGTTTAAATTGAATTGTATAGGATAGGAAGAGGGGGAGGGACAGTGTTGGATCACTCTAGAAATGTGATTCAGCTTTATTGCAATATTTTAACTCTACTCCTTATTGCTTCACAGTAAGTGGTAGTTTTAACATGGGACAATAGCATCAAGCCTTTACTACTCATGAAAAAAAATACCAAACAATAAATAGTGATAAGGATATCAGCCATTTAGACTCTGAATACCAGGATTATTTTTCCTAATTAGACACTGAAAGCAGAAATGCACTGATTCTCATCTCAGACTTCAAAGTTTGTTTCACAGCTTCAGGGCAGTGCTGCTTAGTATGTAGAGAAAATTCAATAAAACCATTTGTGGCTTCAGAGAGCTGCACAAAATCTGATAAAATCGCCCCAAGTAACGACATCACTTGAGTCAGCATTAGATGCAGCAGACGAGAAAAAAACTCAGCTGTGTAAAGAATGATGGCGCTAATAGGTATTGCAATAATGCGGGAGCCAAGTTTGTACAGTGTTATGGCCACCCAGGTGTGTGTGTAGGTATGAGGGCAGCAGAGATGAAAGCAACAAGGAAGCTGTGTAATATCAGCTTCCGGTCCCATGGAGAGTTTATATTCACAGTAGCAGAGAGGAGACAAAAAGAGCAAGAGAATCGCTGATAAAGGCGAGCTTAAGGCAGAAAGGAGAACATGAGTAGAAGTGAGAGATAAGGGGGGAGCTGTGCAGAGGAGAAACGAAGCAGCAGCATCATGGGGGAGAGCAGGGATGAGAGGGAAGCTGAATGCAGGGGGGAATTATGGGGAGATGGGTTCTTACATTTCCTGTTCCTCTTTGTTGGTTAGCTTGTGTAACTTTGAGAGACTTAGCTGTAGTTTGTGCCTGTGAAATGATACTGCTGCTGATCGCTCTGCGCCTTTGTCTGGCTCCAGTCTGCTGCTTTAGCGTGTGCGTGTTGCGCGTACAGGAAGAACGGTGGCGTATCAGTGGAGACGGCGAGAGCAGCCTGTCAGGTCCTATCACTCTGGTACCTGTAACTCTGTCAGCATGAGATCTGGATGACTGACAGCTTTCTGACTCACCGACTGACTGTGTGTGGGTGTCTGCACGAGCCTCTCTGCAGCGCACTCATGTGTGCACAACCATTACCCAGCATGTGGCGTGAAGGCTGGCTCTCCCTCCTAGCAGACAAAATATTAAGTCCCAAGAATAATTCAACATCCGTCTGCTTCAGTGCTTAAACACTCACAACAGGGCTTGATTACCTCTCTGCAGGTGGGGGGAGAGAGGCAAGACAGCAGCAAGAGAAGGAGGGATGACAAAGCTAGCAAGAAAACTAAAGCGTGAGCGAGGCAGAGCCCTGGAAAAGGGCGAGAAATGAAATGAAACTCGACAGGAGAGGGGTGGATTGGCTGAGACGGGTCCAATCTCATGGACCGGCACTTTGATCTTGATTTGTACGGGCTTGCCACCAGATGTTGGATTTCAAGAACATCTGACTCACAAGTTGCCAGATATCCAGGGGACGAGCTGTCAGCCCTTCACACAGACCGTCCATGATGATCCTGCCGCCACTTACCCAGCAGCATCCCTTTGTCGTAACCTAGCAACACCCAAAGTTCACATGCAGGGTCGGGATGTTTACAAATGACAGCTCAAACATTTCGGCTGCACCCATTTGTGTTTTAAACAAAAACAGCTGCATCTCGATATGTATAATCAGTAATTCAAAAGGGAATCACATGGAGAGATATATATGTCAATGTTTATATAAGATTAGTTTGACATTTGTAGTTTAAATCTAATGAAAATGCAGTTTATTTATATAGCACTAATTTACAACACATGTAATCAACAAAAAACCATTTCAATTCAGTCATACATACATTCCAATTGATCCGAGTTATCCAACAGTAAAGTAAGCTCAGCTTACTATTCAAATTAGCTTAATAAGTTTAGATCTAAGGAAACTTGTTTCTGCAACAGCAGATTGCATCGAGCCTTGACTTGCAGTATTAAAGTACATTTGCTGTACAGGGAAATCTTGTTTTATTGGCCTTATCTGTCTGTTTAACTTTTTGAAAAAAAACAAAATGTTGGGAAATTAGTGAACTCCTCTTTGCTGTTCTGATTCATTGAGAAGCACCTGTAAGGGAGGTTAAGTTGTTATTCGGCTTGTTGCTCATCTTTCTGCCTGATGGTTGCCACAGATCGCTCACGCACACAGGAGAAACTCTCTGTGTGTTTGGCAGTTGTCAAACAAGGGAACATTGGCCAACTTGTTGTTAGCCGAGCGCACCAGAGCTCACCTGTGTACCGATAAACCTCTAACCCTGCCAACTGGCTCCCAGCTGGCCATGTTCCCCTGCTAAACGTCCTGAGATGCAACACTGCTGAGGAAAAATGTAGGAAGGCGGGTCAAGAGAGAATGGATGAGGTCAGAACCATAAATTTTTTGATTTCCAGTTAAAACACCACTCTGTGCAGAACCTCTTACTCTTATCCCTATGGGTCTTTGGCCTGCTTTTCTATTTTAAATATTAGCTGCAAAACTCACCATGTCTTCACTTATCTACACGAACAGGCATGAGGCAAAAATGTTAACTAAAGCTGCCATTCAGACTTTCACTATTTAAAAAGTACAGAAAAATTCAACTTGTTCTTATTTTAATATCTCAAAACTTTGATAGAGATTATAAGCTCATTATTTAGTATGTTTTGGTTATTTTCATTAAATTCCTGATGTATTGTGCACATTTGAAAGGTATGTAATTCTGACTTTAATGATCTTCCATTTCAAATCAAAGTCAGAGCAAAATAGAAAGACAAAAGAGTGGCAGCAAAGAGATTTTTGATGAATAAAATATGCAAACTGCCACCAAAACTACAAGAAGAATATGAGTAGATGGACAGTTCAGAGATTAACACAAACACACCATCACATGCAGAGCTTGCATCGTTCTGATCTAACCAGCTGCACAGGTGGCATGGCTAAATGAGGATTGAGTTGTAATACTAATAATAAAAATCAGTTTACTTCCTGTCATTGTTCCACTGAGCTCAGGTTTGCCTCCCATCTGAACCTGTCTTTCGTTCTGATCTGGATCTCTGTAGTCCTGGTTCTATTCTCCATGTTATCATAACTAATGAGGCAGCGGCTTCAGATCAGCTCAGGTTCTCCAAACCTCCGTCAGCCGGGCCACTTGGGGAGAGACACAGAAACTTTCACTTCTTCACTGTGATGCCACCTTCAAAGTTGTCAGCCGTTTTTAGCAGGCGCTTGTTTAAACTTCTCCAGCAGGTGCTGAGCAGCATTAACATTCATGAGGAGAAGTGAAGAATTTAAAACCGACATTGGCTCATTTAGCTCTGTCTTTAGGCTACAAATGCTGCGGATAGAAATGTCTGTCTATGAACGTGTGAAATCCTCATCAGCTAATCTGCACCCGTCTTTTCTGCTGTTTGGCGCTCAGCAGCTGGCACCGTGGGTTCTTGCAGAAAAAGACCAGATCAGGCTGCTGCAGCTGAAGATTGATTCAAGAGTTGGGAATCAACCAAACTGATGAAGACACAGTCGTTAGCTGAAGGATATTGAGAGTTGTGAGTGGAGAGAGGAGCGGCTGTCAATAATGTCTTTGAGTTCGTCACTCAGCCGAACTCATCCGATGCCTTTCCAATGAAGGTAATCATGTGTTCGTGCTCTGTGGCTGTTTGGGCTTTCTTTACATTACCACAGAATAGAGGAATATTCAAGCTTTAATGATGAGGGCAGCTAGCAGTTATGGGAGCTTGAAGATCTCTGTGAAACTATAAACAAGCACTCAGATTGGGTTTATTGCATTTTCATATCGTCTTTTGTGCTCCAGTGCCGCTCGTTCTCAGGTGGGGTTCTTTTTCTCAGTCCCCTCCATCTGCTTCTCCATCTCACTTTGCCCGTAGGGTCCGGCTTTTAGCACAGCTGAATTCCCAATAATACATTCTCATTTATGTATTTTCCTGTTTCTGTTGTCAGAAAACATAACGAGTATGAAATGACACAAATGTGGCCCATTAAGACTTTAACGTTAACCAAGCGTCACTCGAGAGCTCTTTCCCGCCTTCTGCTCTGCACTGCTTGGTTTTATGGGCACCACAGCAGCCCGACAAAAATCACCGTTGGCATAGTTAAAAACAACAGCTGTGGTTTGATTTAGGCTTTATTTAAATGTAAAATGATCACTCAGAGGAAGTTAAAACCCAAACAGGTCTTCCTTCGCTGCCCTGCTGTGGTAACTGAACATGCAGCTCTGCTCCTGTCGGCAGCTCGTCTCAATAGCAGGAGGTGCTTCTAAACTGAGCAGGTTTCTTTTTGCATTCATGCTGCAGAGAGAAATGCCAGACCACATGTAGGAGCTAAAATGAAACTGCATTTCAATTCCTGTGTCATGTTGAGCCTGATTGAATGCCACACTTTGCTTTTTTGATCTGTTCCATTTAAACTAGTTTTTGTTGAGATGCACCAGAAAAATCAGCTGGAGATGAGAGTTGGACTTGACAAACCCTGATTGGTGATCAGCCAGAAACTAAAAATCTAAACTTTTTTCCAACTCTAACTCACACTGTTAACACTCTTCGGCGAGGACGTTGTGTGGAGATAACTCGTCTGTTTCCAATAATAGCGAAATAAAAGAATGAGGAAACACAAAAGCTGTAAAGAAACATCTTTAAAGGAAATAATATTTTTTCCTGAGGTTTGTCAGCTGCTCATATAAGCTGCCGACTGTTGAACTTGAGCAAAGAAGTTCATATGACAAGATTTTTATGCAGATTTTTGCCCCGATTTTCCTCTTTTGACAATACTAAGGGCATCCTGATTATTGGAAAGGCTCTCAAAATATTCTTAAGAAATATTCCTGCTGTTTGTGGAGTAATAAGAGTGATCTGGTCCGTTTGGAAAGACGTTGGAACCGCTCCGATCTAGAATCCGGGATAGTCAACATGTTGGGTTATCTTGGCCTCATGTTGCAGTGTGCGGTGTTCACTAAGGACAAATGAGAACGCAGCCTGTTGACTGTGTCGTTTAACCAATCAGAAAGCAATGTCAGAAAAAATGGAGGGAAATCCAGAATACACAGAAGACAAAACAACTGCCATGGCGGACCTGAATGTTTTTCTCTGTGAAATATAGTCGGGTTCCTTCTTCCTAGTTGGCCATGTTTGTTTACTCTGAACTCATGAGATTTGTTGGTGAGTGGTAATGGTTTGTGTAGAGTGTTGCATCTAAGGTCAAACCTGTTGCACCTATGAATTTTTGTCATGGTATCGCTCAGGTTTTGAAAATTGGCAGACAATTTTCCAACCTTACTGTGTGAACCAGGCGTTACATGATCTCCATTTGTTATTGTTATGATGCCAATAGCTGGTTTATGCATTTGAGTGTCATTTAATTGTTTAAATACTTATACTGAAAAGTCCAAGAACATCCTGGAACTATGATCATGATCATATATTAAGAGTTAAACAGGAGACGATTCAGAAAAAGAGAAGGCACCAAATGGTGCTCATTTTGTTCAAAAACAGAGAATACTTGATGCTGAGTTCACAAAGCGATTTGCTGAAGCTGAGAAAGTTTGAGCTTCTCAGGTCTGATTCTGACAGGAAACATGTTGATTCAAAGTGTGACTCGGTTTTAATGTTTCACCTCTAACACCGTGTCACTGCTTCACTCTTAGTGTTTAGTACATGAGAATAAGTTTAGATTTTATGAAAGTGATGAGAATATCATGCAGGCATCTTCTCCCTGATTAACAGAGGATATTGCAGCCCAGTAAAGATGTTGTGCTCAAATCAGAGCTGCAGGGCGTTTGTTTCATATTCATGTATTTATTTATGCCGTTTTATGTTTTATTTGTTTTATGTTTTATGTTTTATTTTAACCTAAAATATTCGTGGTTGTCTGCTTACATTGTTGCTGTTTTTCTGGCCTGTGATAAAATATTTACTGTAAAAAAAATAACTGCTGACAAGAGAGTAAATGTTTGATCACTTTTACTTTTTGGTCTACCCAGGAATATTTGTTATTCATATTCAGATTTCTAAACATATGAGAAAATGTGCCCCACTTTAGTGTATGAATATATTGACATTATAGAAAAAAGTCATATTTATTTAAATATTTGTCCAATTTTTTTTTCTTTAGTGCTACAAGTGTCTCTTACGCACAAACAGGACTCTGTGATTATTTAGTGGAAAACCATATTTGTTTGCAGTTTATTAGCACAAACATTGATCTCTGATATTTGTGTTACAATCGGACCGTCTTGAATCTTCCTGGGCAGGAGATTTTTACACATTATCTGCAATTTAATGTGTAAAAATCTCTTGAATAGCATTTGTTGAGCCACTGTATTTTTACTACAATAAATTAGACTCAAATTGTTCCTCTGCTACATTTGTTCCACACATTCGAGTTTGCAGCAGATTTCCTCTTGCACACGTGTGTCAAACTCGAGGCCCATGGGCCAAATCTGGCCTGCTGTAGCTTTTTATCTGGCCCTCTAGATTCTACATTAACACTAAGAGTTCTTAAATATTAGGTTATCAATCAAATCAATGCAGTTTTTATCTGTTTACTGCTAAATTATATCAATCAGTCCCTCCAGTTTCTTGAGAATTATTGTAGAAATTCATGCAAAATGAACAAATCCCCGCAATTTTTTGCACAAATACATAATTGGGAGTTTATTGCAATTTTTTCTCGAAAATTGTCAAAAAGTTTTACTTGAACTAAAGAGCTACCTCAGCTTTAACTAATGTCAGATTATAGTCCATGATCTACACAGCGAGTAATAAAAACTCACATTTACTGTCATAACCATGTTTCTGTTTTTTTTTATATGATGTAAAGCACTTTGAAATGCCTTGCCGCTGAAATGTGCTATACAAATAAAATTTGATTGATTGATTGATTGATAATTAAGCGCAAATATTTCCAGATTAGTACCACAAACACTTTAATTTTTACTGCAGAAAAATCACAAAAAGAATAATGAAATCCTGGAGTAACTGGAAAGATGTTCAATAATATGAAATTTTAAGAATTCATTGATATTTTAACAGTTTGTGAACAGGATTTATCAATACATTCTGATAAATCCTGTTCTTAGCCGGCCCTTTAAGAACATTCATGATCTTGATTTGGCCCGAAACAAATGTGCTAAGCAAACACTAATTGTGCAAAGCTTGCACATTTTATCATGTCGTGGTGAAACGTTTTGTGATTCCTTGAACATTTTTGCACTCTTTGTTTTTCAGAAGCTTCACTAATGCATGATGTAGTGTTTATATTTCTGTGTGATTAACTTTTCAAAGTTTGTTAAGTGCTCTAAACTTCATGAGCGCTCATAATTATGCCTCTAAACCCCAATTTAGAAAAATAAATGAAGTATTTCTTAAAATCTGACGCATTTGTTAGAGAAACAGACTTAAAAAGAGCTGAATAACACTTATACTTAATGATTTCCTTCTGGAGATTAAAGGATAATAATATTCAAATGTGAGACAAAAATCAGAAACCATTCTTCTTGGTTAATGATTTCTTTTTGGATTTCTTTCACTGTGCTAAATCCTACTTCTCTTTACTTTCTCATCTTTTCAGAATATTTTTTTCCCTCATATTTCTTTGGTTTGTTTCATCTGTCACATACTGTGTGTTTTTGCAGTGTCGTGCATTACGAGGGAATCAGTAGAAAGTGAAATATACTGTTTGGGGAGCGTGGGACTCGCACAGTTGGAGACGGGGAACGCAGACGGCGCTGGAGAGGCTCAGATAGTAAAAGTGCTACAGGAAGTAGAGAGGCACAAATCAAGAGAGATATCACTCTGTCAGAAACTGGCTGTTATTCTCTCCTCTCATCCCTCCCTGCCTTCAGTCTCCCGGTGTCTTTTCCCTCTGTGGCCAATTAATGCTAATTAAAAATCCTCACTGCAGCTCTCCTGGACTCCTCTACCTCCTCCGTCTCGGAAACCTCCGTCTCGTTCTTTTTTTTCCGCCCGTCACCTTGTCACTCTCGTGCCTCTGACATGGTAGTTCACCCTGTCATGATCAACAGCTTAAGCACCTTGATGGCCCCCCGCTCTAGTCATCTTCATCTTAACCTTTGTACCTTTTCACTTCCTCCTCCTTTCTCCCCACCCAGTTTTCCTCACTCCTAAATTTGGTTCCACTAGAACCTTACTCCAGCTTTCGTTTTTTTTCTCACCTCCTCTCTGCTCCTCCTCTGTTCATCATCAGCGCCGAGGTTTCTTCAGTACTGCCAAGAGACTTGACAAAGCTCTCGGCTAAAGACTGTAGCACTCAGACTGTGATAACTAGCTAGCTGAGGAGTTTTATTTCTTCTCTTTTTCTCAAGGTTGTCGACATCTTTGCTTCTTCCTGCCACGGCGTCAGCAGTGCGATCCTCATAAGTGTTAAAAAGCTTCATCAAAACTGCTGCTGCTGATGAGGAGGAGCGCTATGATGATGATCACAGCAGCAGCAGCCTGGGTGTTAATTCATTCAGTTAATTCATTTGCCTTGAAGGAGGAAAGGGGATCAAAAAAAAAACCTGTCAGTGTTGCTTGGCTCAGGGAAAAGGAGTTGAAGAGGAGTGGGAGTGAGAGCGAGGAAAGAATGTCTTTGCTGCTGCTCTCTGATGAAGAAAATTATGTCCGCTCCTTTCTGGCATCTGCATCTTGTTTCTCTCTTTTCCATCCTCTTATTTAGAGTAACTGCCCCTCTGTCTCTTTCATGAAAAGGTGCAAAGAGATAAGGAGGGCCACATGGGCCCCTGTAAGACTTGAGCCGTCCTTTTGTCCTGAAGCCCGGGCCTGGATTTAAGAGCTGTGTGTGCTTGGCTGAGCACAAACTGAGGCCAGGCTCACAAAGGACCCGGCTAGCCTTTTTCCTGCCTTGTGCTTTAAAAGGCAGATAAAGAAAGGCGAGGGACAGATGGAGGTATGAGAAGCGGGAGGAGAGAGAGAGGGGGAGGAGATGGATGTATGGCTGGTGTGTAAGTATGAAAAGCAGGAGCAGCGACTCGTGGCATCCCAGGTGAGAAAAGTGGGAGGCTGCTAGAGGATGGAGGGATGGAGGTTGGGACGGAGTCAGAGAGAGGGAGGGTGACAATAAGCAGGGAGAAAAGCTGAAATGGCAAACAGAATGAGAAGTGGGAATGACCGGATGGCACTTTGTCAAGTCTTCCCGAGGTCTACGCCAGTGAAACGCCCAGTTATGACAAAGACTAGACACACATTCAGTCTCCTGCTGCCTCTGAGCCGGCTGAATGTGCAGGAAGCATGCAAAATTCATTCTGCCATCCATCCCGTCTGTGTTTTCCCCTTTACTCTTCTTCTCCAGCCTTTATGTTTATTATTGTTTAATGAAGAAGATCATACAGAATGACGTGATTTTAATATAACATGAAACTTATTCTTTCCTTTAAGTGCGTCTGTTGCAAACAAGCCTTCGCGTTATAAATGGGTCAGAGCGATCCATGTTTTCACACGTTGATGAAAGAAGCGTCTTCTTATTCTAATTGATCTGATAAGTGTTCGGGACTTTAAGGCGGAGAGCGAGATAAAACCTCAAAGCTCTGCGTTAAGAGAGAGAGGCTTTCTACGTATAAGAGAACAACTGACATCAAAGGGTGCATTAGCGATAGCCTCGGATGCTACATGAATTAAATATCAAGCTTAAGTAAACTATTTGTATTCAACATCCAGCCCGTCTCGTCCCGCTCAAGTTATCTGACCCCTTTTTTGCTATCTGGTTATTTGGCAGATAACGCTGCAATTGTTGTATTAAAATGGCAATAGAAACATTCCCCCAGTTTTTCTTTGTGCTTTTAAAAGCTGTAATATTTTTCAAAGAGCTTTTTTTTCTTAGCAGAGAACAAAAGCTAATTCTTTCGGTTGATTTTCATTTGAAAAAGTTTCTCTTTTTGATAAGAGCAGATTAAGATTTGGGTGATGCCTCTCAATCTTTAAAACTTCACAGTTGCCCCGCCTACCGTAGCACTCAATAAGCAGTTCACCAGTGACAGACATCTAATGACTTTTCCTTTTTAGTGACACTCAAATATTTCAAAACAAACAAATGAAAGAATATAAATAAATATATGATTTTATTTATTGACTGAAAAAAACTAAATTGAGTCTTTTAAATCATATTGATAGATTTTTTTTTTCTTACATAAATGCCCTGTTAAAGATCATTTCTCTTTGTGTCAATTAGGATTTAGATTCCAACTTTGACTAGGCCACTCCAAAACCTTCCAGAAACTTGTTGATGTCCTTCAGAGCCCAGTGTGCTTAAGCTTACGGTCATAAAGCGATGGTGGTATATTTTCCTGCAGGATTTCCAGTTCATGGATTCATCAATTAGAGCAATTTATTCATGTCATGAAGCAGCAAAGCAAGCCCAGACCATCACACTGCCACCACCATGTTTGACTGCCAGTGTGATGCTCACTTTGTGAAATACTTTTTGGTTTACATCAGATGTAACGGGATATTCATCTTGCTAAAACTTTTTGACTTTTGACTGGTGAATTCACCTAATATTTTCCCCAAAGTTTATGTTCTCCAGTCAGTTGGGGTTTGTTGTTGTTTAGTCATGACCTCTGACCTTAACTGAGACGTGGAAGGTCTCCAGTGCTTCAGATGATGTTCTGGGTTCTTTTGTGATCTACTGGATGTGTTGTCCATGAAATATTGGAGTAATTTGGGTCACTGGTTCACCTCTGTTTCATGATTTGTCAATATAAATACGTTTTACATGTAGGAAAATAACACAAGAACAAGAAAATCAACTAGCTTTGTGAACGAGGAGGATCTAAAGTATCATGTAAAGACAGAAAGGAAGGTGAGATTGTGACTTGGTAAATTTACCTTCAAGTAAAAAATTTTAACCAGTTAAAACAAAACAGTGTGGATATGTCAACATCTGACATGTATGAAAATAAAATCTAATAAAAAGTTTGTTGTTTAATAATTTGTCCATAAGGCGAAATAAAAGGTAGTAAAGAAATAAAATCCTAAATTTCCCCATTGTGGGACAAGAAGGACTGTTTCTAAAAATGAATGATAATAAAAAAGCTGCTTATAATGTAAACAAATAAAATATTCCACCAAACATTAGTTTACGACACAATCTGACAGCAGGTGGTTCCCAACTTATCCCACATCAGCCTCCTTTTTATCTCTTATTTAATTTTATTTCATTATTGATAATATTTTATTTTTATTGGTGAAACATTTTTTCTAATGTCTTTAGTTATTTTTGGCACACTTTTTATTTTCAGTGCAGATTACTTTAGTCAACTACGTTTCAGTTGACGCACTGTGTCAGCCTCATTAATTCATATTCCTTTCTAATTAGCATTCATGGGCTACTGCATATTTTTACATGTCACATGATTACAATTAGGCAAATTTTCCTCTTTAGCGAGTTGACAACGCGTTCTTCATAGGTGTGTAATTTTGCTAAAATGTTCAAAATGGGTTCATGTAGGGCTTGTTTTTAAAATGTTATTATTATTTCCTGGTTCTGCAGTGTTCACATTTTTTCTCCTTTTTATTTGTTTTTTATTTCCTAACTTTTTTAGATTTACTGTTTTCTGTTTTCAGTTGTAAAGGTATATCTTGTTTAATTTTTTTGTTATTTTTATTTTAGAATGTTGCATTGTACTATATTTTTAATTTTGTTTCTCCCTTTTCTCATATTTTTATTTGTAATTTCCGTCACTGTTGTCAGTTGCCTTTGAATTGACGCAACGTGTCAATTAGTTTAATTAATCCCCATTTCTTGCTAATTAGCATTCACAGGCAGAGTTGCATATTTTTATGTCACATGATGACAATTAGAAAAATAAATCCCCCTTAAGTACGACAACAAATGTTGCTTTTGCATACATATTTCTGCACAGTGTGCTGTTGCTCTGATAAAAGCTGCTGCTGGGTTTAAGGTAAAAATTCTGGTGCAAAATCAGCATGAAGGAGCAGCTCTGTTTTCTTTTTTTTACTTCCTCATTAATCAACAGTCGAACCTCGAGAAACGCAATAAAACCCTTCAGCTTGTACAAAAAAAAGAGCCAATGAGGTGCAGTTATTTTAATTGGCCCGTTTCTGTCCACCTTTTGGTGTTTTTATTCTGAAGAGGAGTGCCACTCTTCTCATAGTGTCTCTCTTACAAATATTTACCTATTATGACTTTCAAAAAACGGCATTTATTCTGCTTCGTCTATTTGGACGTTAGGTCTGCGCCGTTTCACCGTGACGGTGCTCCTGCAGAAAGCTCCTGGGGACGAACCGGAGTTAAATCCGCAGCCTCTCAGGTGAATTTACTGCAGCAGACAAACTGATATTTTTCCGACGGTAGGATGTTGAGGTGCTTTCTACCAGAGAGTTCATTTTCTATCAACAGAGGCAGAGTCTCTTATCTGCTGGAAAAGTCAGATAACAGCCTTGTGCATTCACACAAGGAAGCTGTGTATGTTTTTAGCATATTGAATTTATAACAAACACACATATTTACGGTCAGTCATGCACACTTTGAGCAGCCACATCAATTTAACACTTTTCCTCACATGCTTGCTCGCTCACACTCTCTCCCCTTCAAGCATAAATCCCTCACACATGGCAACATGCTCCACTAGCTCCCCGTCATCTCCCCACTCTGTCTGCGTTTCAGGGTAATGTGAGCCAGCAACCGCAGCACTGGGACGGGGGAGCGGGAGGAAGACGGGGAGGGATGTTGATGTATGGTGGAACTAAAGCAACCCCACCGATCGATAATGTAAACAGGAGCGAAGAGAGGCGGTAAATAAGGCCGACTCCTGACAGAACTGTCTACCTCAGGTGACGGAAGGAGAGCGAAGGAGAGGAGAGGAGGAGAATATCTAATAGAGGGAGGAAGACGAAAAGAACGATGCTGAGGAAGAGATGTTGGAAGAAAGTAAGGAAGAATGAGGATGTGTGAGAGAAAAGGTGGATGAGAAGAGAGTGATGCGAGAACAGACTCAGAAAAATGAAGAGGATGATTTCAGATTTAATTTTAGGCATTTTAGTTTGAAGGTGAGGAATTTGGAAGTGCTGCTGGGTCTTCATGAAGGCCAACTGAGGCTCAATTTATGCAGGAAACGGTTTTTTCTAGTGTAGTTGAGGGTCACTGCCCTCATGCATTGTCGTCAGACAACTGGAGGGCAGCTCTGAGTTAGCTTCAGAAGTCAGAGCCAAACAGCAAAGAAGGCAACGACGGTGGTGGTCAGTGTGGCCTGTACAGCACAACAAGTGGATGGAGAAGTTTCACCACTTCTGTCATCATCATCATCGTCGTCTTCTTGGCTTGTTCTGTTGGTTAAAGATGCTCTACGCTGATTCCATAATTACAGAAGGAGTCGGCCTGTTTGTTGCATTTGTCTTTGTATCAGCAAGTGATTAAAATTTAAATGAAATCAGTGTGACCAACACAATGCTACTGAGGGGAGTTTATTGCCCCTCCACCGATAAGTAAAATCACTAGTTACCATGTCAATAAATTCTGTGATTTATTCAATTATTTTTCTATTTTATGTTGTATGACATATTTTTCTTTTCCCATTGCTCTTATTAATATTGATCTGATTGATTTAATTGGTTTTAGATTATTTTGGATTTTAATTTCCTGCTTTTTCTTTGGCTTTTGTTTTTTTTAAATCAGTCCTGTTATCTGTTACTTTACCCTTTTTATGTTCGTTTATTTGGTAATTATTGTCTTCAGTTCTTCCTTTTTATATTTAGTTGTTATTATTCTGACCCAATTATTAAATTAGGATATTATTGAAAACCCTGTAGTAGAAAATATACCAAAAAACTATTTATGTTAACAGGGTAGTCTGAAATGCTTAGTATAACAACTTTAAATAAAATATGTAGGTAAGCATATTTGGCTCACTATTTGGCAAGAAACCAGTAGATTTTGTCTCTTTCGTGTCCTTAATGCATAATAAACAGTTATTAATTATTTATAAGGCATTTAAAGAGTAATTAATAACATCTATAAACTATTTATTAGACCTATTGTAAAGTGGTACCAATATTTCTGTGGCTTCCTGTTCAGTTTCATAAACGGGGAACGTTTTAGCTGAAAGCCATGGATGACATGGAGAACCTGTTTCTGGTTGAAACTGAGAGCGTTGCCACCGTGACATTTAGTAGATGACATGCAGATGAATGACAACTGATCCACCGCTGAACTGAACCGACACAACAAAAGGCACGCCGAACCCGGTCGCTGTTTGGCGCACCCGATGATGCATCAGCTTGGCTGAACAATTCTTTGACAGCCCGCAGCCACTGCGAGCTGCTGAGGAAACGCAACTGGGGCAACAAAAACCACGCAGCTCATGGAGAACAAACTGTTTAATTGTGATCAGAGGGTCTTCCTCTGTGCCTTCATGTGTGATTGGGAGTTTGACCACGGTAATTAAACATGTGTCGGTGAGTGTTTGAGCTGCGGTTTGTGCTTCAGCTCCTGTGGATGGTCTGATTGGTTTCTGCTGGTATTTCCAGAGTCATCCGCTGCTTTCTCGTCCGCTATAAATTGCCCAACGAGGGATGAATCACTGCAGTGATTCATCATATAGTCAGCTCTCCGTTGGCTCTTAAATTAGCAGCTTCATACAAGTATATTTTCTGAAATGTATAAATATAGATTGGGATTTTTATGCCCTCTCAACAGCCCCTCTATAGTAGTTCAGTTACGTCACAAACAAAATCAAGTCGCAGTTCATCACTGAATAAACATGAGAGTTAAACCAGTGGCACTGATTTGTGATATATATATAAAAAAAGCAAAACAAACGAGACTAAAAATGGGATTTCGTCTGTCACGTCTGCAGAGCCTCGAAGGCTGAAGCGTAAACACTTTGTCCCCTTCAGTTTTCAGCTAAACGAAAGAGCCCAGTGATCAATAAGTAATCTTAAAATCAATCGTAACACATTCTGTGAGCTGGCAGAAAGAAGCTGAAGCAGAGATGATGTGGTTTTGTCTGTTACGAGCTCCGCATTCAGATTAGCTTAGCATGAAAATATTTCAGCAGAATAAAACCTCATAACTGTCCAACAGAGAGAAGTTATTATTTACCACATTTAGCTGAAAGATGTTGAGATTATATGAGAATATTTTTCCCTTCAGCTTGTTTGAATGAGCAATAACATTGCGCCTTTTAACATTTGCTGTTCTAAAGCGTAATTATTGACCAGTTTTGATTGAATCTTTTAAGACAATTATGCAGCAAACACAGAAATGCAAATATTGTGTTGCCCCGCTTTCAGTGGATGGAAGATAAAAAGATTTTGGACGTCTTACTCAGACAAATCAAGCAAATTATAGCTGCAAACTCTGGCTTTCAGAGATCAAATTAAGCCCAACAAAGCTGTAATTGCTTCAGTTAGACAGATTAATGAATTAATGGAAATCGTGCCATTGTTTGGAGCATTTTAAAGATCTGTTCACGTTTTCCATCTTGTGTCACATCATACTGCTCTGCTTATATTATGACAAATACAAACAGTAATTATTGAGAAAAAATGTAAACTTTTTATTATTCATGACAGGTCAGTGAATCTTTATGTGAAGAAAAATGAGAACGTTATTGTCAAACGTTTTGGTAGTTGCAGTAATGAGTTAAACAGACTGATGCGTTACTTATTTGGAGGGAAAATGGATGTCAGCTAATGTTGTTTTTATGTTTATTTTGTGGTTTTATGTTCATAAATTCACTACAAATAGTGTTAACTTAAAATCAACTTTATATGCTACTGTTTGCTCTGCAGTCAGAAGCAGTTGAATGTAATTAACCCACCAAAGACAGGCAGATATAGACAAAATCATTGCTTTCTTGTATCACCAATCATGATTTTTTAAAGCAAAAAGCTTGTAGTTGTCATTGCTTTCCATCAAAACAGTCCCCATATGTAAGTAAATCACTGCTAAGCTTTAGACATGCACTAATTATTCTGACAGCGTCAGTCAACTCTCCGTTCATTGGCTTTGATTGGTGATCGGCAGGTCAAATACTGGAAAAAACTAAGCTTATCGGCGATGGACTTTCAGTTTAATAAAAATCAAATAAAGGCTCGAGGTATATTGAATCATTTCTCAGGCCATTACCTTTTTACTTGTATAATAGTATGTGTAGATACTAAAGTATAGAGCCTTCTGCCCCTGTCTTATGCCACCATTCACAGAATAACTTAAAATGATCAGAACTACTTTACAGAAGCTTAAGCTTTAATAGAACAAGCTCAACGTTTGCTGCTGTTTAGCCTGTGTGTGTTTAATGTTAAAACTTAATCACCTGAACATTGGAGCAAGTGGGGATGCAAACTTCTGTTTCTGTTTCCAATTCTTTGACCCAAAGAAATCAGATTACTCTGTGCAGTCTAATTTTAAGCAGTTTAATTATCAATGTACTTTTTTAAACTAGCAAGTTTAAAAAAATATTAAAGATAATAGTTAAATTTTTGAGTCCACCTCGCCTCATAAAAGTCACTTTGTGATCTCTTCTGTCAGATAGCTTACATCCACGGAGAAGGAAAGTAGAAGAAAGAGAATTTCAGTGAGATTTTTAAGTTTTATGACGGTGCAGGATCTCTTTAACATAACATAAACCTGCCAAAATATAGTAGAAACTTTTCTCTGCCAATCTGGAGCAGAACGGCACGCAAAACAGCTAAATCCACCTAAAACTTGCTGTAAACTAAATTAACAGATTTAATAATCGGTATGTAACTGACTCACCAAAGATAGAGAGATAAAAATGTTTTACCACACATTGAATTTGGGAACTAGTAGGCCTTTACTAGCTCCAGTACTAGTATTTTCAATTTTTCATGGCGATTGTGTACTAAAATTAATCAGACAGTAGTAGTAGTATTAGTAGACAGACGATTAGTTTAACTAAAGCATCTAGCATGCTGTGGTGAGTGAAGCATCTGGATGGTATAACACAGGATTTTAATTTCTTGTTTTTGAGTCGTTGCTGTGATGTTAGAGTTGCAGTTGATTCTGCAGCAGAGGATCTCCTGAGTGGCATACATTCATTGTGAGAGAAGACGTGCTCATGAATTTTCAACAATAGAAATAAAATCTATGGCAGTCTTGCTTAGATGACCAAATTATGTAAAACACCGAGTCAGTTGTGTAGTGTGATCTTGTGTCCTTGAGATGGGGGCGATTAAAACTTCAATGTCGGCACACAGTGAGTCAACAACTTTTTGATGAGAAACGCAGCAAAGTCGCTCTTCTGCCCAAAAAAAGCGGCAAGGACCTTTACTGAAACTCTGCAGGAAGTACTGGCTGGACGGCACAGCGCAGACACAAAGTTATTTTCTCTGATGAATCGTCGGTCTGATTGTTTGGGACATCTGGAAAATCATTTGTTCCCAGAGGAAAGGGTCAGAGTTACCATGTATCCGTTGCGGCGGCAGAAGTGAAGCATCCTGATAGATTCAAGGACTGCAGGAACTAGTTGGGATTATTGACGGCACGGCCTGTAATATTCAGACACTGATTTATCTTTTTGATGAATTCATATTTTCTGATTCCTGAAACTTTTAAATTAAAATATTTTGTTTCCCACACTGCTGAGTGTGAATGTTTGCTTCTGCCTGCTGTGACGGCAGCGGAGGTCAAGGAGAGACTTTGGCTGCGTCCAAACTACTTTCAAAGCAGTCATGGTGGATAAAGTGTTTGTGCGGAATTAATCGGTTAAGTTTTATACAGTTTTAAAGATCGAGGGGATATTAAGATCAGAAATACTTAAAGTCAGAAGACTTTAAAGGACTTTAAATCGAATGAGTGTGTGCGTGGTAGTTAGGTGGAGAGGTGGGGTATAATTGAGACAGGTGTTCCCCACTTGTAGATAAAGAAAGCGGGTCGAGAGGATGGATGAATGAATTTTTGGATGCTTTGTATGAACTCTGATTATTTTGGTCAGGAATTAGCAATTTTGTCTGATGATCTGGTACATTTAAATGTGTGTTACATCAGTAAATATCCAGTTACTGATGGGGTTTTAAAGTTTTATAGACATACTTTTTTCTTTAGAGTTACATTTTAGCCCTAGTCTTGTTTATTTCTATTTGACATTCATAATGTACTAAATATTCAGGCTTTTTAATTGTTAGTACATAAATAATGAGCACTGTATTTGATTTATTGCTGCCATGCTGTAGTTGGCATTTCATAACTTTAGGCTATTTTATACTTTAAAGTGTATTAAGTTTTGTGGCGGACACTCAGACGTGATGCAGACATCCAGCTTGATACCGTGGATTAATAGCTGACATTCTCAAAGAAATTGTTAGTTGTTTTTAATTCCATTTTTTAAAAAAAAATATAAATTTTTATTAGGACACCACAGAAGTATGCAAAAATAAAATCAAAATCAAAGAGGTTTACTGAGGGAATGAGCCCAGACGCCAAGCTGAGTTTCAGATCGTTAAAGGAGAGCAGCGTCACAGCGAAGGCATCAGGGTCATCAGCAGCGAACGTCCCATTACAGCATCCAAATGTTTATCTTAATTAACACGGCGGCTCCTCTGGAGGGATCGTCACTGCTGAGGAGCTGTGGTAATGATCTGTCGCTCACATGAGCCACCAACACATTAACACACACAGCCTTGCATTTCAGCAAAGCCTTCTGTTTTATTAAGAGTCTACCAAAAAGAAAATCGAGTTGGATAAGAGTTTTTACACCACTGAGCTGGTGATTGTTCTTGGAGTGTGACGAAGTCATTAAATCTCCTCTGTCAGTGCTCTGGATAATTATCTCAGATTTTATACAGTATAAAAGACACCACATAGCATAGCTCTCTGATAATCTGTGCAACAGGAGACATTTATGTTGAGTACTCCTTATTAATACATCATAAACACGGTTTTACTGGTGCTTTGTATTTCTTTTATGTGAGGAGAATTCATGCTCTCAGGCTAAGTGATTTCTCAGGGGATACACTCTTGTTCATTAATGAAAAGCTTGATGAACGGCTGTCACAAAACTCAGACACGTTTCCTTAAATCTGCCCCTGAAAACAGCTCTCTTATAGAACGCTGTGAAGCGTGTCTTCATCCAAACCCTTCTCGACTGAAGCGGACTCGTAGGCATCAGAGCATGTAGTTTTTTCATAAGTTGCCATAGCAATAAAGCTCCTTGTCTACTATCTAATGATTGCAGGAAGGGTGAAGCATACAGCTTCACAGATCAGAGCAGCAGGGCAAAGGCAAACACTTTACTCAGCGAGGCCGCCTGAAGATTTCCTGTATGGATCTGTGCATATCTGTTTCACACATGGAGGGATGTTTGCTTGTTTCCTTCCTTCAAGTGTGCATTTGCTGTTAATGTTGGACAACAAAGGGGGGAGTTCTTGTCAGGTTTGTCTCCTGTTTCTTAGGAATCTCAGGTTTTAGAAGGTTGTTTTTGGTGATAAAGAGGTTTTTTTAAACTCCTAACAGGTTAATGAAGTATAACGACTCGCAAAAGTACTCGAATTGACTAATATTGACATTGTATATTAGAAACACAAAGTAATACGTAGTTGTCGAGTGGAATGGAAACAATACATGCTTCTCAAAATGTTTAACAAATAAACACATGGTGCTTTGCATGTAGGTCTGAATTTTTGTTATTTATTTTTGTCTCTAACATACAGCTCTTGAAAAAAATTAAGAGACCAATTAAAATGATCAGTTTCTCTGATTTTACTTTTCATAAGTTTGAGTAAAATGAACATTTATTCTATTAACTACTGACAACATGTCTCTGACATTCCAAGCAAAGATTTAGTATTTATTTGCAGAAAATGAGGAATGGTCAAAATAACGAAAAAGATGCAGTGCTTTCAGACCTTGAGTAATGCAAAGAAAACAAGTTCATATTCATCTAGAAACAACAATCCTAATGATTTAACTCAGAAATAAATATTTGGTGGAATAACCATGAGGTTTTCAATGGGGTTCAGTGAAGTTTCTCCAGAGCTGCATGTTGCCACAATTTTTGAGAATTTTTGTCCTCCATTTTACAACTATGCTGTACTTTGTGTTGGTCTATTCCATAAAATCTCATATTTCAGTCTACTGGTTTCCAGTTCGGAGCCATTTCATTTATCTCTGGGTTTTGTAATATTTTTGTCAAACAAGAATTTGATTTCTGGGAAGCAGTCAAGGCAGAAAAGAGGAAAAAGGAACAAAGTAACGTACAGGAGAGTGAAACTGAACCGCTGAGAAAGAAGGTGATTTATTTTTAAATGTTAACTCTGAGGAACTCCAGAGTGTGCTGTGATTGAAAAGTTTAAATTTTACAGCTTTTACACCAGATATTAAAGGCCTATATAAGAAAATAACTAATTCTTTTTGTTTCTATTGCCAGAATCACTTTATAGCTGGCGGACAATCCAACAAAAACACTTTTTTAGTGCATGGAGAAAACACAGCCTGTCAAAGTGTTTAAAACTGCTGTTAGTTTTGCGTTTATTCTGCCTAATTCAATAAAAACAACAACTGAGCTTTAACATCAAGTCTTTGTCTCTTTTTATCATATTTTGTTAAAATATTGCCCTTCTTATCATTATATATGGGTCAGTGCTCTGTGTGGTTCTGTGCTATTTACAGTTGGATCTGCAGGTTCTTTGTTCATAAACACCTTCAGGTCTTTTTATATTGCCTGCTGGTGTTAATGAGTCTTGTTTGAAATGCTGCAATGCAAGTCCAGGAATCTGGAGCCCAAACACTGACTGTTGTTTAAAATAGCAATTATGAACTCAGCTGGTGATATATAAACACGTTTATTGGTGTAATTACGTTTGCTTTCCCTTCACTGTTTTAGTTTAAAACATGGAGGTACCTTTACTGCCAGAGATGTTTTTAGTGATGTAATGCCACGCCTCTCTTCTTCTCTTTTGACTCTTTTACCTTCAGAGGTCACCAGAGTGAATTATCTGTTTCCATTTAAATATCACAGATTTCTTATTATGGAAACGCAGACCAGATCTGCACTGTTGCTTGTTATGAATACTGTTTGTTTTTCATGTAACATGAGTTTATCTGATGTTACTACTATCTTGTGTTCCTTCAGAAATCATAACTGGGATTGTTGCATAGAAAGAAATTTGTTAGTGAGGAAAAGTTCACCAAAAAGTGACACAATAAAAGTTGAGACTTGACGAGCCCAAACTCTGTAAACAAACAACTAAAACATTGTTTCTGTTGTTGCACCGTCAAAAGTTTTGTCTGGATATTAATAAAACATTTATGTAATGTTGTGGGAAAAGGAAAACAAGAGAATTGAAACCAAATCACAAGTGATCAGTCTGATGCAAATCAGTTCAGGCTGGAATATATTTCAGTCTCTGATGGAAAAGTTTCTCTGTCTGCAAACAAGCTGAATTTGTGTCAGATTTTTCTTCAGTTTCTCCGGTTGCAGTCACTCTGACATTTGAAAAAATTAGGACATCCTATGAAACTCAGTAGGTTTGGACACATGCATATTTAATATCCAAACAATTAAATCTGCACAAAATGTTTTAAAACATAAATAAATAAATAAATAAATAAATAAATAGGACACAGCCACATTCATTCCCAATTAATTTGGCTATAATGACACATAAAATGACTTCAGGTCAACATGATGAGGACATGGTCACTCAGCATGTTGGAGATTTTCTCTGTTTGGTTCAAACTTTCAGACTTTAACAGCTTGTGAGTCTGAAAAGTGACTTTAAGTAAATAATTACAAATCAGCTGTCCCACTTCATGGAAAGTCTTTAACACTTCCAGCATAACCAGGTTGGTCCAAACAAGTTCACCCTGAAAGCAAACTGTAAGATGCAAAAAGAAGTCTCCAAATCCACTGAAATGGGACCTACAGCAAGATGCTGCTATCAAAGTTCATGTCTATGCAGTCAGAAAGTTTAGGAAATTAACAAAGCCTCGCACTTCTTCAATATCATTCTTTAGTCAGATGTAAATTGAGTCAACTGGACATAAAAACAGACAACATAATTACATAAGTCCAACATAGGATTCACAGAAAACTCCCTCATATCAACTGTGCAGCATAAAGTTTGAGGTGTCATGGTCAGAAGTTGCGTTGCTGCACCAGAATCATGGCAACACACCATCAGCAAATCAACCATTCATTTTTATTATGCATCAGTTGGTGCTTGAGTAAAATATGAGACTGTCTGTAAAAATCAATTAAAGTTAAAACAGATTTGGACCCTGCAGCATTGACTCAAGTTGAAAAGAAAGTTTTAAATTCACCGGATGAAAATCAGGAGAAAGAAAATCCTGTGAGGAACGAGGCAAACTACAACTTTTCCCCTTTGTTAGAATATACATTTTGGTTATATTTTTAACATAACATCACTTTCTTTTCCAGAGATAAATCAAATTTAAATCAAAGAAGTAACTGAATATTTAATTAGACATCCCACTGTATCTATGTCACTATATGTTTCTGGGTTGTTATGAAGTCGTTCCTAAACCTTCAGCTTGTGAAACCAAACTGAGTTTTAGTTTGAATTCAGAAAATTAAACACTAATTAATCAGTAATGACTTACTAAACAGTGAAAGTGAGATTTTATTAGATTAAACTGACTGATGGGTAAAACCTGCATTTATCACATAAATCTGTTAAAATCTCAGAGTTTGTATTTCAACATTTTTGTTTTTTTTAGTAGACTTAGCTCCGCTCCAGCACCAGGTACTAATGAGCCGGTTCTTCATCACTCACTAAACGTCCTCCATTGATTGTGGTTTTCTGGCAGAATTATTTTGTCAATACTCACAACTAAAATAATAATCCCAACAACAAATATTCCTGGAAAGAGTATTGGAGAATAGGACAGAGGAAGCCGTTCTGGCTTCGCCTGTCGAAGTCTAACTTGGAAATAAGATGAGTGGGTTTGTTTCAAGCCGACCCAAACACTGTGATGAATCTTCCAGCCTAATGGCCTCCCAGTCTCAGAGGGTTGGATTAAAGAGCTTCTTCTGGATCTCTGACGTCTCCGCCTGTCTGTGTGAGGGAGACAGTGCTGTAATAATGTGTGTATAAATTTTATTAACTGAAAGACTCATAATGTTTTTTGCATTATGAAAGAATGAAATGTGGCCCTTGAGAATCTCAACTTTTCCTGGGAAATCAGTTTTTATTAACTTTTTATAAGTAGTCAGTTTTTTAACAAACTATTTCCTGTTTTGATGTTTTGTTTTCATTACTCATCCATGTGTTTATCTTCAGTCGCATTGACTATTGCAACAGTGTCTTCACATGTCTGTCCAACAAATCAATCAAACAGCTGCAGCTGATCCAGATGCTGCTGCTCGCGTTCTCACTAAAACCAGAAAGATAGAGAACATAACACCAGTTTTAAAGTCTCTCCACTGGCTCCCTGTAGCTCAAAGAATAGACTTTAAAATATTAATGTTAGTTTATAAATCACTGAATGGCTTAGCATCACAATACATTAAAGATCTGTTGTTGTTGTATCAACCTTCCAGACC
>CAEFZX010016689.1:0-45815 GCA_903066825.1 Alfaro cultratus | reverse complement strand
CCTATTTAACTTTTTTTTCAATATATTTGCCCACATTTAAAACGCTACAACCAAAAAAAAAAAAAAAAAAAAAAAAAAAAAAAAAAAAAAAGAGTGACTAGTGACAAAACCAGAAACTTTTTCCTGTTGTTGGAGGCTACAGCAAAATGTAAGAGCTAAAATGTTGAGCGAGCAGCGAGTCCTGCCATGAACTCCTCCCACTAAGCACTGCAGTCAGAGCAGAGAGTAGGCCCATCCCACTCCGTGTTCACACTGCAAGAGTCACACATGTGCAAAGCTGAAAAACGCTATCAGTCTTTGATCGCTATTCTAAGTTACGACTTGCTATGGGGGCATGTCTGAGTGAGATGGTTTTACGTCCAGACAGAGCTGTGACTTGGACAAGCTTTACTGTTGTAACCAATAGGAACATTCAGCTGCAGTACCACCCTTCAATCCAAAGAGGGCAGCACTAAGATGGTTTTAGACCAAATATTATAGAATTGAACAAGCTTACATGTCACAATTTGTGCAGTAGCAAAAGATTAGGCCCTTAAGGCCCAATTTATGCAGCTTATTTGCAAAAAAAAAAAAGTTGACTAGGGTTTTAGAGAATTATTTGGAGACAACTCTATATTCACGTGGTTATCTTGGATGGTTTGTTTGATGCAACAAAGAAAGCAAAAACCTGTATTGGGGTAAACACTTTCTCATTTCATTTCTAAGAAAACTGGTAAAAGTGCCAGCAGAAAAACACCGTTTTATAAATGCTGAAACCAAAACATTTATAACCAGGCAGCTGACGATGTGAGAAACACAATGATGTCCTCAAGAGCTCCTAGAAGTGAGAAACAAATGATATTACAAGTAAAAGGAGAAAGATTAAGGCCTAATATGGAATAGGAGAGAGGGGAGAGAGGGGTGATTTATTCCTTCACGGCCTTTTGACACTAAATTAAACTGTTAAGTCCATTCCCCCGTGCCAGCTAGTTATCTTTCCGGGCTAATTTAACACTATAATTTACATTCCATATAAAATACATCCTGATGTGGTGCTGTCAAGATCGTACATCATTTGCAGAGAGTGCTCCAGTTTCAGTGGAAAAGACAGAATTAGATCATATTCATGATGCAATTAAACACTTCAGTGGGAATCGATGTAAAACCGATGAGCCCTGAAAACAATGCATATGGCTGAGAACATTAGAACACATTACCTAGCCTCGGATCCCTCGCTCCACGGGCGCAATTTAAAATCCTCCACTACTCCACTCTCCATCTCTCCAGATTCATAACGCGCAGCGATAATAAATGAATTTTTCACAAAATTATTCAACTACTAAATTGCCCATGGTAACCGAGTATCAGATGAAAGTGATGTGAATTATTAAGCAGGGAAACTGTTTGTTCTCGCCACGGGTGTAATAAACGGCCAAATGAGGGAGAGAAGGGGCGAAAGAGGGCCAGTTTGGGAGTGAAAGTAGACTTCATAATAAACGTTGGTGTTGATGTAAAAGGAAAAAAAAAGGGGGAAAACTGTGGCCGTGGCCTCCAGCTGTGATGATGGTATCGACCCATTTCCCTGAGGCTGCAGCATGGGTTTACCTACGGGTACGGGCGGGTGGAGGGTTGGGGGAGCACATTCGGCCAGAAAGCGGCTCTGAGGCTGGCAGCCCCCTGAAACAGAGAGCCAGAGTTCCACCACCTCACCACGTTTTTACATAATCACACAGACAGTGCAGCGGACCACACACCGACTCCGCTCCACTCCAGATCGCATCACGCTCCTCTCCGCAGATTCGATTTGATTGGCTCACAGCCACCGGAGGCAAGGTGTAAGGAGGTTTTACATCCTTAAAAAAACATTTTCAATCATATGGTTTGAAGTGTCTTCAATGAAATACCAGAAAAGGGGAGAAATTATCAGAAGTTTATCCAGCTGTGTTTGGGTAACCGAGTGTTGACTCAATAGCAGCTGCTGAGCGTGAGCGGTTAGCTAGCTAAAAGAAGATAGCTAAAAGAAGATGCTAAATTTTTAGCATTTAGCGTTTCCTAAATGCTAAAAATGTTGCTAAGAAGGAAGACTAATTTTCCTGTTTAGAAATACTTGTAGATGTGAAAAACATGAATTGCCACGGTTTGAAAATTCAACTACCTTTTGCTGCGTACTGCTGGTCAGCTAGCTTAAAAAATGCTTCTACAGTTTCACCTTAGCCTAGTCATTCCCTTTCTACACAATTCTGTGTGATTCTAATCTCACTGCACTGCTGAGTCTGGGCTTTCTCCCACAGAAGAGGATTTCTCTGGCAGAATTTCAACCAGGTGAATCAGCAAACAAAAGGAAAAGTTGTAAATGACAATGTCGGTTGGTTCTGCGATGTTTTAGCATTGTAGTCTGCCTGTAGCTTAAGGAATGGCAGCGGAGGAAGCGACCAAAACAAAGCTTTTTTCTAAGCTTTGTAGCGTCGAAGTGGAACATTACATACATGGATAAAATATACAACCTCAACAGATTCTATGCTACCAGGAAGCAGACATTTCTCAATATCTGGATGTTCAGCTAGCTGTTTAGCTAGCTTTACCTAGCTAAAGACAAGTTTCAGAAATATTTTTAGTTGCGAAAAACACTCACTGTTGTTATGTCGATATCAAAGGAATGCCATCACTCCTGTAAAAGAAATGCTTTTATTTATTTTAATTTCAATTTTATTTGATTGAAGACAAAACAAAGCTACAGCTAGAAAGGAAGAAACTGTTAATGCCATCCTTAGACCCTCTAGCTAAAGGTTACACAAAGAGACCTATTTGAGAAAAAATGTGTTTTAAAAGTCACTAAAGCAAGTTTAGACTGACTAATTACCCAGCTTGTATCAGCTGGTTAAACCTGTGTTAAAAGTGCCAACTGACAACAAGTCAGGCTATTCTGTGCAATAAGTACTTAAAAATGTCAAAATTAATGTAATTTTGGCAAAATCAGAATAACTTTACTCGACAACTTTGACATAACTGTACTAATCAATATTTTATTTTAGCAACTGAAAGGATTTTCTTTTTTTTTTTGGAAGAAATGCAATTATAAATGTTAAGTATTTTGATCTGTATCTCCAGATTCTTGTGTTGGCTCATGCTTAATCCGCTGATGGAAATAAAATTTTTCAGTGCCAAATGTAGTAAAAAAAAAAAAAATCTCCACAACATTTGCATTTCTGACAGCTTAGTCTTTGTAATGCTCGTGACCGAACACTTTTCCATTTTCAAAGCTTGTTTGATAAGGAGAAAGTGGACATTCAAAGAGACATTCTGAATTTAACAGAGGGCAGAGGTGCGGCAACTTGTAGCCATTTCCGACGGGATGAGTCGGCCTCTCCAACTGAAACAGTAATTACGTTTAATGGCCCTTTAATCTGTCCATCAGGCGGGAGGTGAGCAGCCGGGTCAGCCTGAAGTGCTCCCGACATCGCAGCGTGTCAGGTACAGTCAGCGAGGGGTGAGGTGCTCCACGAGGAGTGCCAGGACCGCTCGCTTCACCGAGACACGGGCCTCCCCACCCCACCCGCGCCCCCAACAGCATGCATTAGTCAACGCATCATCCACCTCCTGACCTTCTCCTGCAGAAAAACGCTTACAGCGAGGCCGCGCAGCAGGCCACGCGTGGAGTTAGCAGATGAGAGAAAAACAGTGTGGGCACCTGACAAGTTTGATCTAATTTGGCAAAATCCTAATAACGCAGGATAGGACCGCTGATGTCAAACTCTGAGCGCCGAGGAGGATTCTGACTGCTGCGTCCAGCTGGTACCCTGGCTCTCTGCCACAACTTTTATTTAGAGAGGAGTGGGGGCGAATTTGGGGCCGATTTCCAAACTCTGATATTTCGTAAAGCCTCGACCTGCTTTCAGAACCGACACCAACTACATTCAGAGTCTTTTCTTCCACCTCAGCTGCCAGGAGTGTCATTTGTTATCGATATTAGGAGCAGTGGAGATTCCCCATGGTGTGTCAGAGAGATTTCACTGTAAAACAGGATTTCTGTGGCATGAACAAGAACAAAGGGGTTATGAAGCCGCCATTCTAAACTGCCTTTAGATATTTCTAAAAGTGGAAGTCGATAAAAAAATTTGGTAACATTTTATTTGAAGGTGTGTGCATAAGACTGACATAATGCTGTCATAAGGATGACATAACACCTAAATATCATGAATGGTTGTGACTGTTGTCATGAAGCAAATAATGACACTTTTAATACACTTTTAAAGCAAGTTTTTTTACAACTTTGCATTAAAAGTGTTATTTACAGAATAATGCAAAGTTAGCAATTTTAATGGGCTTTTAATGCAACTTTTAGTGCAACTTTGCATTAAAAATGTCATCATTTACCGAATGAAACTTTATGACAAAAGTCATAATTGTCTCATGAAGTCTCCTTCATGTTCATAACAAATGTTATGAACATTTGTCATGTCAGTCTTACGCACACCCCTTCAAATAAAGTGTTACCAAAAATCTTTGTCAAGTTAATTTCAACTTTGGTAATTAATCACATTTTTATCAAAAACTTTCTATCAACAATATGAGTAATTAAAAATCCCAGGTCGCGTCTCTAACATGCCATGGCGATCACAAAGGTCTGAGCTCCTCTAACCAAACCACGACAGAGAAAGATGGCAGCGGGTTAATCCCAAACAGTCACAGCAAACAGCCTGCACCAAAAGAAAAAGAAGAAACGAGGCTGAACAAATGGTACCTTTGCACTCAGAGCCATTTGTACCCAGCTCAGGCACATGTCTATCCTAGAAGCACGGCGGAGATAGAGCTCCGAGTCCAAACCATGCGTCTGAAACTTGTGCTGTATTTGTTATCTTGGACAAGCATTCTCTCCTTCCTCACTGTTTCTCCGGCCAAATAGAGAGAGGTGGGGGTGGGGGGAGAAAACGAATCACTCCCAGACCTACTCCTGTTGTTCCCTCAGCTGTCAACACTTCTCGCAGACTTCACCCCCGCCTAGCCACATCGATACAGAGAAGTGACTGCCGTTTGCTTTATGATTGCCTTGTTTTATTCTCGCGGCCGGGAGCTTTTTCCTCAGCCTTCAGCGCTCTAATCAGACCGCCTTGCCTGGACAACAGAGCCATTGTCTCTTAAAGTGAAAGAGGCAGCGGATCAGTGGATACCCCGCTCTATCCCCCACCCCCTCCAACCCCGCTTTATTAGCCCTGCGGCACGCTACTGTTTATACTGGTGGGGTTTTCTGTGTTTGCCGAGAACAATTACAGTATGACAAATGATCCGTCAATGCCATCTATCAGGCCGGAGCTGACAGGAATCCTATAGACAGGGCAGCAATTCATCCCAAGCTCCCCATCTCTGGGGTCCCATGCTTTAGTATCCATGACAACCAGCAAGCCACTTGCCACGCTTGCCACTTCACAGTGAGAGATGAGCGCCCCGTGAGTGGCTTTGAAAATTAGCCTTTGACACCCCAGTTTGGGCGGCGCTCCCGCCCTCCTGGACCGAACGTCCGGAGCGTTTCCTGAAATCTGGTGTATGCCGAAAAAGAAAAAAAAAAAAAGAGAGAGCTATAAACACTCTTCCCTGGGTCTCGCAGTGTCAGTTTTATTATGCTCGAGCTATACGATTCTCAACATTAACCTCGCAGCTACTTCAAAAGTCCAGGGATGGAAATAGAAGGGAAGCGAGGGCCCATAAAATCTGGTAAAAATAAAAAACGGGTGAAAAGCGAAGAAGCGAGGAGCCTAACGCTGCACACCGAGGGGGGGCGGCTTCCTGAACTGTCGAGCCTCCGCTTCAGGAAGCATCTTCTGCACAAGTCGGGTTTTGAATAAAAGGAAAACTTCAAGAAAACTCAGAGCGGATCTCGAGATGTTGTGGGTCGCTGCATTTGAAATTCAAAGTTAACACTTGCAACCTGAGAACTGATTAGGGAAATTAATATACAATGGTTTGCTGAGTTATGCTCCCCTTTTGAACTTTTGGCACATTTTCTCAGCGTACAACTACAAACTTCAGTGTGTTTTACTGGGATTTGCATGGTTTCCAAAATGATCTTAAAATTAAAAATCTTCAAAGTTTCCTGAGTAAAACAGCCCAGACTCAGCCAGATTGTCTTTGAACAGCAATTTTCACGTCCACGGATTCTGAATCAGAGTTAGGTCTGGACTTTGACTGAGCCGGTTTAACACATGACCAGGCTTTACTCTAAAACTGGCCGTGAACTCAGGGTTGTTGTCCTACTAAAAGGTGGATCTCTACCCCAGTTAGGTCTGAAACAATTCATTGTGGAGAATCGATTACTGAAACGATCGACGACTAATTTAGTAATTCCAGATGTTTGCTATGTTCTCTACATCGTGGATCTTCAACCAGTGTCGTTAGCCCTACATCTAATCAGTTTATGTGGACAACCATGTTGTTTGTTTTTTTTTTGTTTCTAGATGTGTCGTACTCTTTACACTTTTAGATTAGGAATTGGTTAAAGGGGCAGTATTATGTAAAATTTACTTTTTTGAGCTTTACATCATGCTATCATATTATTCCCTCATACAAAACATTCCTACAGTGTTGCTTTGATTCTTTCATGCATGTTTGAGAAATCCTTTAATCTCCATGGCAACCATTCAGCTGTCCGAAACACCTGGGTGGACCTAACCCCGCCTTCAAGGGCAAAGCTCCACTTTCAGAGCTTCAGAGCTTCCACCTCATAGAGCAGCCCTTTCCTGTAACTCCCCCACTCAGCTCCTTCAGACTAGCCAGCAGCAATTAGCAAACAGCTGGTGGAACTGCGCATCAGCTGAGCTCATTATAGGAGCTACGTCTGAGTAGAAACGGTGGTAAAAACGTTGTTAAAGGGTTAATAGAGGAGCCATGTTGTGATGACTTTTTGTAGGCAGAGTTCCAGAAGGAGCAGCAGCTTCTTAAAGAGACAGAGGCCCAAGTTCAAGACGTTGAATTAAGTAATATTTTTTTAACCAAGATATATTTGATACATACATCATTTTTATAACTACAGAAAGTAACATAGTTACTTTATTGCGCAGTAAAATGGCACTGTGTGCCTGGAAAAACTTAATAATGCACTTTTAATATTATCCAAGTACGGGAGTCTAATAGATAAAGTTCCAAAGAAAGATATGTACCTCAATGTGACCAGATTCTAGTGATACAAATACTTTTGCTATGCTGTCAAATGTGATGCGACCAATAAAAACAAGTTGCAATTGAGCAACATCGCAGGTTGATTAGCTGTTGCAGGCCAGCTGAACTCCAGAGTCACCTCGTTGGGATGGCGTTAGCGTATAAACGCCACTCGGCAGGCGAGGATCCCGTTACCGTCAGGAACGAAACAAACAAAGCCGCGCAAACGCGGTGCGCTGTCAGACGCGACGCTTTTATGGCCCGTGATTAATCATATTTGGAGAAACATTAAAGGGAAAGGAGCAAACCGGCTCCAGCACCAGGAGGTAAGGGTGTCAACTGATATAACCCAGCGCTGACATCAAGCAGAGCCAGCAAGCTCATTGATGTGGCAGCGTCTCATTTTCGCCAGTTTAGAAGCAGACAGTTTTGCAGCGCCTTGCGGTTCTTAATTATCTTCCGACTTTGTCTAATTCAATCAACACAAGTCAGATCTGGCTGCGAAATGGCACTCTCATCCCCTCAAGCTCAGCGAGTCAAAAAAAAAAAACAAAAAAAAAACACACTGAATAAGTGGAACAGTCAAACTGACAAAACGGCATAGCGCATGAGAAATAACTGCTATTTTAACTCCGTGCTGGGGTCTCATTCACAGCTGAGGGGGGGAGCAGCCAATCAGATGTTTGTTTTAAGTTGCAAGGCTGCTTAAAGGGACAATGCAGGAGGCAAGTGATGACGCTGCAGATGAAGCCCTTCTGAGGAGAGGGAGGTCACTCGGAGCTGCTGGTGTGCCTTTGCAAAACAAAAAATATATACACATATATATAGATATATATATATATCTATATATATATATATAACTGCTGTTACAATTTTTTGAGTCTATCTCACCCATCAAAAGCGTCACAATTTTAAAGGCTTGCAACTTGCTTTCATTGGCCCAATACTGATAACTAGCACAATATTTACTACTCATTAATTTTACATCCAACAGTCCACATACAGTGTGCAAATAGGTTGCTTAAATGTTTTCTATTAGTTTTAGATTACTGAAATGTCTCTCCCCACCAGCAGCAGTCATGGGCAACGTGCAAAATATAGATGAAGCAATCCAGACCTCTCAAAAAATGCTATGTTGTTGCATTTTATTCAAGCTTCACTATATAACTTTAATAAAAAATATGTTTTCTCCATATTTGTTAAAGCTGTCACCATATTGTGACAGTTTGTGATGAGACAAATAACCTGTGAAAACAATCCATCTCCTCCACCTGCTTCCTGAACTACTATTTCTAGCTAAAGTAATGCAACGTTCCAACCAAAAACAACCAATCAGAACCAGTAGGAGGGTCTTAGTGCTGTCAATCAACCTCATTCACTCACTGCTAAATGTGCTAATGGTGGAGAAACAACATATCTTTACAGGAAACCGTTTATCTGCCGTCATTGGTACCTATGCTAACTAGACTGAGCATTCACAACAGGCTATGCTAGCTGTAGCATAGGGATGAGCAGCCACATAAGATAGTGATTGACAGCACTAAAACTCTCCTGCCTCTGATTGGTTGTTTCTAGATAGTACTGGGAGAAGGCAGTGGAAATAGATTTTTCACAGATTATTTCTCATACCATACTGTCACAACATAATGACAGTTTTAACAAATATGCAAAAAAAAAAAAAAAAATTTTATAAAAGTTATAGACTGCAGCTTTAATTTCACTGAGGAGAGGGCAGGTCAGGAGGGATGTGGGTTAGAGCTGCTGACTGACTCATCTGTTGTTAAGTGGTAAAAGCTACAGGGACAGGTTAAATACTGTATATGAATATCTTGGTCATTTTTTTCCTTAATTCATTAAATGTTATTGAAATGGAGGCAAACAGTCTGTAGCTAAGCTAACTGTGCTGAATGGTTGATAATCTCACAGTCTCCCCACCTCTCGGAGAAAAACTGGGTTACAAATTGACACTTTTACCTTTTTCTCTCTTTGTCTCTCTATTTTTTGAAAACCTGATTTTATAATTTTTCTTAGCAGCACAGTAACAGCCACAGTCGTTCTTGTCTGGTACTGACTGCTGCTGAACACCATCAAGCTCCAAGCAGGAAGGAACCATTTCATGCAGATCCAGGGGGGTTCAGGGCAAATGTGGATGTGTGTTTTTGGGTCTGGGAGGGGTAACATTTAATTTTTACTGCTAAAAACAATTTCAGAAAACACAATATAATTAATTTTGTAATTGACAGGGCCCCATTTTTTTTATTTCTATGAACAAAAATAACAAAAGCAAACAAACAAAAAAATAAAAATTGTGGAGGGCCCCCTGTTGGTCAGGGGCCCTAGGAATTGTCATAACTTTCCCCCCTATATGGCGCCCCTGGATTGAGAAAGGTTTTTTTTCCATTTCATAGATGTCACATATAATATCCATCCAGTCATCTAGGCTCGGTTTGTCCTGTGGTAACCTTATGAGGTTCTTTTACTAGCTGTTAAAATGGTCATTTGACATTTGCTTATTTTTTTAAACTTCTTAAAGCATATTGCCAAAAGACATGAGCTTGTCATATATGAATGGCAGCCATCATATATTACAGTAGCAAGTGACTGTTTTTATGAAATTTTGACAAAATATTTACGCATGCAATCACACTGTGCATGCGAATATTAAGTTAATCAGCAGGATGGACTCCCTAGATACAGGATTGTTACAAGAATATGAGGGGAACCAGGGATGAACACAGTTTATATCGGCATTGCAATAATTTACAAAATCTCAGTTGCGACCTTTACCAGTGTTGCAAAGTCTTACTGATTACCAAACAGCAGCTTTGATAAAGCTTTGACCTACCGGAAGAGATTTTAACAGATTCTGATTCATCCTCAAAAACTATAATTGCAAAATGTTGAAAATGTAATCATTTTAGTCTCCTGGCATAACTAGTCAATTACATTGAGATGGAGGTAGTGCTGCAGCTTGTGTGTGAGAGAGCAATTTCTGCAAATTATAGCTTTACCATTTAAAACAAAGACAAATCCAGAGCTGAGGTGACATTTGAGAGTCTTTAGCCATACAAGCAGTCTTTTTTAAAGAGAAATAGACCCTCACCTTAAGTCTAAAAGGCACCATTTTGGCAACATTTGCAAATGCAACATGTTCCACAAACGACCAAACACAAAAGAGTAAAACAAAGCAGCTTTGCTGTGACACGTTCAGCCTTCGAATCATCTGCTTCAAGGTGAACTTGCCTCTTTGCCAAATCATTAAAATGTCCCAAAGATGTATGAATTGACATCCTGTTGCAGGATTCCTGAACAAAATAAAGCAATCAAGTCTGAAACGACCAAAACTGAACAAGTCCAAAATGGTGAAAGAGTGAAATTACTCAAACCAGACAGAGTTCAGCACCCTGTAGCAACCAAAATAAAATGAACATCTGACAATCCTCTTTACAAAATATGTAGTCATTTTTAACAGCTCCGTACTGTTTAACTTTGTTGTTAAAACATCTCACTGATGCTGAAAACCAAAGCTAAAGGTGTTTTCACACCTGATAGTCCGGTAGACTCTGTTAATTGGGACCAGATACATTTTCAGTTGGTGTGATTCGCTTTCCCACTGCACTGAACAAATGATCCAAACTCAGAAAAACCTGTTCACCTCCGGACCTGTGGAGGCGCTGCACCAATGAATACTGCAGGAAAGACAACTTCATTCACAAAATGTAAACAAAAATGGAGCACCATCAGATTTTAGTAAGAGATAAAAGACTAGGTGAAAGATGTCTTCCTAGACTCACATGTTTGTTTTGGTTGTTTTTACCCAGAATGCCCTGCGCTATAGTCCGCTTTTAGAGTGGTCTCCAGTCCGCTTGGCATTCATATTTGCATGAGAGTTCACTTCCACCAAACTGAGACCAAGGTTTGTAGGAGGACCAGAGTTTGAATCAGGGTTCGATTACACATTCACACCTCTCCAAACGATTTGGACTTCCTAGGTAAACGGACTGGAGTGGGATTAAAGCGGATTAAACAGGGCTGGTGAGCACCTTAAACCCTCCTCCCTCAATAACAACTTCCACGTCAAAAGTTGTGTTCTGTCACTTATCTGGTTCATTGGACTGAATTAAGATTAGATTTTTGAGTATTGGAGCTCCTAGGCAGGACTCAGTCAAACTGAAAATCGTCCAAATCTGTTTACCAACTAATTTCTCTGTTGCGTCTCTCACTAAGATAACATCAAACCAAAAGGTGGAAAAGACGAACCACGTCTACAAGTTTTTTTCACAGAAAAGACACAAAGCTCGTCTTGTGGGAACCTGTTCTCAGACCCTCGGTCGGGGAATTTAAAGGCTATTAGGGATTAAATTATTTGCCAATTTGCATTTTAAAAAGTGAATGACATAATGAGATGAGGTGGATATGACTGAAGTCACCTCCTTCCCCAAAAACCTTCTCCACATCAACACTACTGCCAGCCATTTACCTCCCATCTAATTCCGAGGGCCACAGCGTTATTAGATTCTGACATTATTAGCTCAAATAGCAGAGAGGCCCTGCTGTCATTATAAAGCCTTTACTTTCGCGCTCGCTGCCAAATCTGTTTTGCACCAGCTACACGCTGCCAAAGCCCACAATGGCAGATTAGCGAGGCCCTTCTCTTGTTGCGGCGAAGGTTAATATAAAGCGACAGGGCTAAGTCCGCTCCGATTAAGTATGCCGGGAGATATTGCGGCAGTTTGTTACATCAGATCGTTATTGGATTAAACAGCATGCACAACAATGAAAGTTTAATTTTCATTTCGGCAGGAATATAAAAACAGCCGCCCGTCAGAACACAGACAGCTTTGGAATAACTTCTTGCACTCACTTTCCCTTTGCCAGCACCAGAGTACCAGACATGAGGAAAGGAGGGGTGAAGGAGGGGAAGAAGATGCTAAGTGAGGATGTCAAACCTTTAGATTTTCTCCCTTCATCCCCCTTGAAATATATGCATTATTAATAATCCAGGGGAAAAGAGACTGAAATCCACAAACCAGGATTTGGTAAACTAGAACATGAATTACGTATCGTCTTCCTCTTTAACGCCCCAAACTTCCTCCTTCCACTGCGGTCCCTCTACCTGACCAATGAGCTGTTCTTGATCCATTAGGCCTTGGGGTTTTTATGACCCTGTTCTTTATTAGATGAGCCCATCAGCTGTCTATATGTATCTGAGTTATGGACTTCCTCATGTGGACTGCAACACTCCCCGTTTTCCCAGAAGACCGTGGCCTTGCTAGGCCAGGTAGAGCGAACCTGACGCCCCGCCAGAGGAGCATGAGGGAGGAGGGGAGGACTGGGCCGGGCTAGGCTGGACCTGCCAGTCTCCTGGGGTATTCCCCACCGTCCCGTTACCTCCGATAAATCTCAGTGCTTTACGATTAGGTACATAAAATGAGTCATAGATCTGGACGGTAAATAAGAGCTTGTCAGTGGGGCTGACGCCAGTGCTCCAGCTCCTCCTCCGCCCTCCTCTTCCTCCGCCAGATAGTCCCTCTGCTCCCTGGCCATCAGACCGCCGCTATTGAGCTGGGGCTAAAAAGGCTCCAATAAATAACCCTGATATTTCCCACGGGACCTCGGCGGTGCCACCCTCAAGCAATGCTCGCATACACCACACAAACAACAACAACAACAAAAAAATAAATAACAAATGTGCGGCATCAGAAAAAAATTCATGCATGTTGATGACTTTATTTTCATCACGCTCAAAACCGCTATTCGCTCCTTGTTTCTAATTACTCCTCAGGATAGAAAAGCCAGGAAGTCAATGGATCAATCCATCTCGAGTTTATTCAAACTGTATGGCGGACTCTGATGTCTCTTAATGGACCTTCAATCCATACTCGCAATTAGCCATGCAAAATCTCCCATTAAGTTACTCCACTTACAGTGCTGTTTGGGGTGTTTTTTTTTTTTTTCAGGGAGCGTCTTCCTGAAGCTGGGCAACTTGTGGGAGGAACAATGATCTCCGAACGCACCAACATAAATGATGGACACTTCCTCTGGAGCTCAAGCTAATCATTGTTGCCAACTCGTTTACACGGGTCCAAAATGACTCCCTAAATGACCGCCTTCGCATATTAAACAGGCCAAACGGACGACGGCGACACAGTGCTGGAGGACAAGAGATCAGCTGAACACCAGCAGTGTTGATGGTCTGGGGGAGCGGAGGGCTTTAATAAACACCGTATGTACAGATGAGAATCAGCTGGTTCACCAGGAGCATAATAAACAGGGTTATGTTACGGATGACTGGGCATAGGCTGGTATGAAATTATTGCTGTACGATAACCTCGAGTGTCACAGGATTAAGTCAAAAATCTTAAAGATGTACCACATCATGTAATTGCTTCGATTTTCATTTTTAAAGGCAGCAATAACACCCACTGCTGCTAAAGTTCTATTATTTATGGGTTACTGTAGTCATGTTGCTTGAGATTTAAAGCAACTTTGATTTTGATACATAAAGTGAAGAGTAAACTTTAATTTAATTAGCTTCCTTTTGAAATGGTCTTTAAGCCCTTATTGACGACAGTTCAAGAGCATTGTTCTTTCAGCAAATGGCCTTTTCTGAGTTTGTATACTCTAATTAACAATTAATCTATAACTAAATTATTTGATGATTTTTTTTTTTTAAATAATAAAAACGATTCATCACGATTATTTCGATTAACCAATTCGGCCCTGAACTGCACCGAACCTGCTGACCGGTCATCCTCAAAGCTGTTTTCAACACACATCAGCCGCCATTCTGCATGATATAAGTCAGGCCTTAATTCTACACAAACAGAAAGTAGGGCCCATCAGAAGTAGCAGGTATTGAGAGGAAAGCAGAGAAAGTGCACAACTGGAGGAGCACAATCAGCCAGTTTATCCAGCTCTATTATCAAAGAGCAAAAGGAGGGGAAAAAATATGCCATTGGCACAACGGCAGAGATTCAAAACATTTTCATTACCGAGCAAAAAAAAAAAAAAAACAGTACTCCTTAGTGAAAGCATTGCTGCTTTTTGCATAAGTTTGATGTTAAAAGGGAAGATTACACGGAGCACAGGGTCTTTTAAGTCAAGTCAGAGCTTTCCAAAAGCCTTACTTCTAAATTACACCATCCCAGTCATACTTCTCTAATGCTTAGCTTTAGTCAGAAACTGGAGCATCTAAACTATATTCACAAAAGCATGTACTTTTATAGTTTTTTGTTGATCTGCCTCTGTCCTAAATTATGGTGTACACCACTGAAGACATTATAAAGTATATATATATATATATGTATATATATATATATATGTATATAAAATAAATAAATCTGCACTGATGTCTGAATGTCTTCTAGAAAAGTGAAAGACGGTGTGCTGCAACAGATGACACAAGGAAGCTCGATGACATTGGCTCCAAGCAACAGAAAGCCGTGCAGAGTTAAGTCTATGCATGAGCCTGTCATTCATCCTGTGTGCTGCAGCACCAAGCTATTCATTATGAAGCAGGCTGACTCCATCATGTTAATGAGCAAACATGACACCATGTGATCTGTGTCATTTGCAGGGTGTTATAAATCAACTTGTCTGTTTTCATGCATTGCATCGTATACCACACTTAATGTTAACATATATAGCAAAAAGGTTATGTTACATTTGTTAGATCGTGTCAAAATTTCTTTGCACGCGACTTGATGACATATTTGCCTCCACGGAATGTAAATATTTTATTAAGGTATGAGATTAGAGGTACATATTCTAGAGTTGTGTGCATATTTTGATCTTCTGATCCAGAAAAAAATTTATCCAAGTTTACCCTCATTCAATATGATGGAGTTTTTGTAGTTTGTTAGTTTTAGATGACGGTAAAGATGGCCTGCAACGAAGTATGGAGGACAGTTTCTTGTGGAATAAAGTTACAGATTGTATTGTAAAGGTACAGTACAGTCTGTCCAAAAAACAAAAAACCAGCTAGCTGAAAGCCAAAGCATGGACTGCGGCAGGCTTTTAGACAAACATGTCAAAGAGCACAACACAAACTGATTATTTACAACTTTAAATAATCAAATTATCTTTGATTATGTTTGTTCAAACGTACGTTTAAACAAACAACATTATTTTTAACTGTCAGAACAGCAAAGTTTCTGAATGGAGCTAGCTAGAAGCTAGCATCCTCCCACCTCAAATAGGTGAGGAAGATCCTGGCACTATGTAGAAGGTGGAAATTAGATCCAGAAAGGACTGAATAATACCACCATCCATCAGCCAGTGTAACAGCTGGTCGTCATGGAGACCGAACACAGACAGGTAGACGGACATTTTTGTAGATGAGAGTTATGCTAATTTCTTAGGCAGATCTAATGTGCCGCTCCCTCCAGCGTTACGTTCACACACCAGGCAAATGTGACCCATGTCTGACTTTTTCTTCGCTATCTGAATGGCTCAATTCTGATCTTAATACTTCAATAAAAATCCAAGTTGTCCCACTTCATTGTGTGATTTAATATATACATCTATAAAACGGCTTGCTGTTGGTCCAAAATGTCAATCAGTGTCATCCGGTGACCAAAATATTATATAAGTAAGTTCCTGCAGCAAACTTATTGCAAACTGATGGCTCACATCATGGCACTCCACGGCACATCAAGGACTCATCAGAGCGCCACGTCCATATGGGATTTTGTCAATATGGTGTCAAATCAATACAGAACTGAGGCATGACGTCAGGGTATGTCACCCTGTCAATATCTAATAAGAATATTTTGTATACTGTACACAGAATATTGGTAATTGACAGCAGGTTGCTCTTCCCACAGTTTGCAACTGTTCTACAAAGACCCAGACTAATATATTAGGTGGTTTTCAACGTACCTGTAGAAATGAAATACAGATAGGTTAGGTAACCAAGAGTCATACTGCTGTTGTTCATTGACTCTACCGCTTGCTCATATGAACTGTGAAGAGAATTATTTTTTCTTCTTCTTCCTGGTGACAGATTTGCTTTAGGATTCCTGCAGGTGGAAATTTCTAATCGTATTTTTGTCTTTCCAACGCTGCCTCATAGTTCTTCTTCATTATCCCTTTTATGACAAGTATTTCACTGTTGTGAGATTTTCAGGAATGTCAAAAGGCTACATTAAAAACATGACATACCACAATGGTGCCATAATTTATTTGACATCAATTGGATGTCAAATGATATGCTCTATTAGGTTTAGTACAATGAGAAAAGGTTTAATCTTCTTTAGAAAACAAACTAAGACAGAAAATGACATTTTGTATTTTAGTCTTTAGAAAGCTCTGCTTCACTCCACTTTAGTTGATGCTTTTGGCCTGTGGAAGTTGTTGAAACATTGAAATGGAAAAGAGCAAAGCACATTACAAACGGATATTTGTTAAAAGTGTTTGTATTGTCATAACATTGATTAATCTTGTTTTTTCTATCTCTGATAAATTGATTTGGCCGCACCAGGAGAGAGACTTATTGATTTTAGACTACATTGCACCATTTGACCTTGTTTACTAAAACATTTTGCTGATAGAAGGGGTACACGGTGTGAGCTATTCTATTTTCTGTATATATGATGAAGCCAGCTTCCTATATGCAGGATTTCATTTCAGCATCTGTAATAACTTGCCCGAACAGAATTCTGACTGAAATACAAAACAGCTTCAATATCATTTAGAGTAGCAGTTTAGGTGATAAAAACTTACGAAAGGAAACAGGAAAAGGGTTGCTTGAATTTGCATTGATAGCCTTTACTCCGACACACTGTACACAAGCATGATTGACAGAGCTAAGACCCTCCTCCTGGCTCTGATTGGTTGTTTCTGATGACCGAGTCTAAAAGTGTGTAAAGCTGGGAGACATCTTTTCTAGAACATCATAATACTTTCCTTCCACTTCACAAGTATGCAAAACTTTGTGCTGGTTTCTCTCATTATGTCCCAATGAAAACACAGTAAAGATCATAGTTTTAACGTCATGAAACAGAAAATACTTCTAGTAAGAAAAAAAAAAAGAATTTGATTTGAATAATGTAAAGTCTAACCCTCTTAATCTTTAGACAGGCCTTCAATATTGTTCCAGAAAACAAGATTTTTCTAAATGTCAACTTTTAACTGTAGCCCTGACCGTACCATCTACTGCTTTTTTTTGTTTTGCTTTTTTGGTATTTTTTACTCTGGTCTTATCAAGAGGTCCTTGAAGTGATTACATAAATAATATTTGAGAGCTGGACGATTAGAAAGCAGCCGGGCTTCGACGAGGAGCAGAGTCCAAATAACTCAGCCTGCGTACCACATCCTAACTAGGCACCGTCAGCAGTTCCAGAGAGGTTCTCGACATTAAGTTTACGGGCTCCTCATTATTTAACATGTTAGGGTCTCCCCAAAGGCCAATGAAATTTTGATGGCTGTATTACATCCAGTGAGTCGACTCCTCCCTCCTTCTCGTCCTGATCCAGGCGGGTAATCTCTTTCGACAGGCCCTCAGAAGCTGTGTTTCCGTTACAAATGTGCACAAATCTTTGTCTGCATTCAGCTAATGTTGAAAAACAACCCACAAATTTTTGCAATTGCAGCGTTTCCATTAAATAAGAAAGGAAATAAAAAATCACACATGAATAAGCTTGTTCACGCGATAAGTCATTACAAATCATGGCAGTGACGGATGTAAACATATATATGAGATATATTTATAATCCAGCCATGGTGTTAGCGCTCATCATTTATTGGCCAATCAGAGGAGACGTCAGCAGGGTTAGGTCAGGTTTTCTCCGAGAGAAAAGCAGCAACATCAATTTTGCTGGGCGATGAAACTTCCCAAAAATGACTGTCATAAACGATAATATTGACATTTTAAGACCATTTAATAACAGTGGCATATTAATCCAGTAAAGCCAATTAAAGATTTTTAGAAAACTATTTAAATTAATCTGAAGAATATTTAACACTGCAATTGGAAAACATTTTCAATATACAAACTAAAAAACAAAACAACAATAAATTAAATGGATTAAGAAATTTCTGACTAAAAATGCATTTAAAATTTTTTTAACCATTCAGCTTGAACAGGGAAAACAAATAAAAGTGGCAATTAGGACTGCTGTTTAAAAAAGTGCAAACGGATTATTTTTGTACAGTTTTGCAGCATTTTTCAAAATGGCAGCTTTCTGACAATATCAAAAAGGGAGCATCTCTTTAACGATTGTTGTTCAAATGGAAATTTTTGAGCTCATTTTAATTTATCGTGTAAGTAGTCGATTTAATCCTAATTGTGATGGTCTAACATCCAGCTGTTGATCATGTGATGTAAAAAAAAAAGTGCTTCAATTGCAGTTTTGCAAAAAAATAGATCTACTTCGATACGTCTGAAAAACCACCTCTCAAAATTGCCGTGTTTCCATTAAGTGAATTTATTTTCCCAATCTAAATTTGCGCAATTTTCTGTGTAGTGGGAACGCAGCTAGTGATGGTAGGAAGACTGTAGTTCTGGTTGGCTGTGAATGAAGGTTCTCAGCTGTTTCATCCAACTCGGTCGGAGACAGATGGACCTGCTCCGGGTCGGATCTGGCAGATTTACGTCACGAGGCGAGATTATTTGGAAGTGGAATGATCTGAGTTAGTCGTTTGCAGCCTACCCATCTGCATACAGTAAGACAAAAATAAAACATTCCTGTAAATAAAGACGGCTGTCCGACAACTGTCTTCCCAGCCACAGAGCTATTGACCGAAGTCAGATGCTCCGCTGATTAAAAATTGATCCATTTTGAAAAATCTAATCAGCTGAATAGGATTCTTTCATACGTGAGGTGGGGTCGGGGGTGTTTGTTAGGCATTTGGGAAAGGATGGGGGGGGTGACAGCAGCTGCTGATACAGAGGCAGACCTGTTATTAACCCCTGAACCTCCGTGAAGCCCACTCCCAACCCTAAACCTCCTGCACCCTGCGTCTCCCTGCACCTCGGGACTAGACGCAGCCCAGACGCTCTGAATTATTCAGCAGTCTGAAAGAGGCTCCGGCCACTTGGCCTATTAATGCCTGCCAGCAGAGGCTAGTGGCTCTAATGGCCGGTCCAGAGGTGCACCCCCCAACCCAGCACCCGGCAGACAGAGGAATGGCTGCTAACGCCGGGCTGCAGGGGATGTGAGAGGGAATTCATCAGGGACTGAGGTCACGGCGGGTTAATGATGCTGCACGTCTAGACGGACGCTGAACTCACGCCCTGCCCAAAAGGCGGAGGGGGGGATGGGCTTGGGAAGTAATAATATTTTTTATCTTTGAAGGCAAGCCAAGCTGGCAATATTAAGTCTTGGGGCTTATTTATGGAAGAGCAGCATTGTTGGCTTTGACTGTGATCCACCGTTGGCCTGGAGAACACAACAATGAGCCTCTCCAGAGCCACGGACAGAACCGGACTGATACTTGAGCAAAGAAATGAAGTGCACGAATTATAACTCATCACAAAACAACTGGTTTATATGTAGCAACCTGGCCTGTCGCTGCCATTTGCATTATTTATCGTTTTTCTCTTGTTCTCTACCAAAAACTGGATGACAAAAGTTTTCAGTTTTGTGTTTTGATCTAAACTGGCCCTTTTTTTTTTTAGGAAGAATAATTTTGTTTACAAAACCTTCATAATTCATTTTATTTGTTGTTTCTGTTGTTTTGTTTGTTTATTATGGATATTTAAAATGTCTTCCAGTTCCAGTGTTAAATGTTTTGAATTGAAAGCTTATTGATCTATTGATCTTTGAGAATCAGAGAAATGTGGTGATGCACCTGGAAATCAGCTAATTTTTTAGCTTGATCGGCCAACTTTTATCCCTATCAATGAACACAGTGCGGATAACCATTACTAGATTGCATTACAATCCTTTGTGTGGAAGTTGTTATTGAGGAAAAAAAAGACTCATAGTTAACTACTTTCAGCATCATTCAAGCGTTTAAAACCAAGTTACTGCTATTTAAAAGAAAACTGCAATTACTATGACATGTTTAATGTTCATTCAGCCTCCAAAGGAAGAAGAACAAGTGGGTAATAGAGCTGATAACTGCTTTATTTATCCCATTGAGCTTTCAAACATTCAGAACTTTGAAATATTGGCAACCTTTTTGATATTCCACAGCTAAAAGGGCAACATTATGTCTTTTCCGGCCACATAGTGCCATCTTACAGCACAATCAAGTAACTCATGTTACCTTTAGTTGCTATGAAAATGCAATGTCAAAATTAACTTTGATGCCTTAACATTGGGCCTCTGTCTCTTTAAGAAGCTCCTATTCTTTCTCATATTCTGCCTTCAGGAAGTCATCACAACAAATCTCCTCTGTGATGCTGTTTACAACTGTTCTTTGGAGCGTTGCACTGAGAAGTACAGAAGGTCGTATGATGATCCCAGCAGACGTGCAGTCCCACCAGGTGTTTGCGAACTGCTGCTGCCTCTAGTCTGGAGGAGCTGAGTGGGGGAGTTATGGGGAAGGGCTGCTCTGTGAGGCGGAAATTCAGATGGAGACTGCAGGTCTGAGGTGGAGCTTTGGGCAAATAAATGTGGCATTGTATAAGCAAGTGTTTAGACAACCTAAACAGTTGCCACGGGAGAGTCAAGGATTTCTCCAACATGGGTGAAGAAATAAAGTAACACTCCAGTTATGTTTTTGATGAGGGAATAACATTATAACATAATGTAAAGCTAAAGAAAAAAAAGTTAATTTTACATAGAAACCCCACTTTAAAGGTGAGGACCTACTTTCTTTAGGGTTTGTATACTTTGGAGTTTTAGTGACACTATATGGCTGTGCCAATTATTACAAAACATTGTAACGTTTTAGTAATAAACGATGGTCTTGTACATCAGTGTGACATCGCCTCTGCTCATATGCAACTAGTCTTCTAGTCCATTTGTGGGAGTGTGACTAAAAATATATTCTGAATGCTTATCTACATTACAGTCTTCGAAGAGAAATTGAAATCAGCTAGAAATGGCAATGGCAGGTTAAAGCTTTTCAAGAACCAGAGTTGGTTGAAAAAAAAAATTCTGATTGTTGCTTCTCTAAAAAATGTGTCTGCACCGCCCTGGTCTCATTACTCACAACCAGTCATCACCACAAAAACAATCCTCAGAGCTGGAGAGGGCCCTCAGCCTCAGCACAAAGTCACTCAGTAATCAGGGCATCTCCCTCCAGAGAGCTCGGGGATGGGTGCAACTCTCATATGGGAGTAACTCTGCTGCTACGTGGTGTGTCACCTTAGCGATCACATGCACCCACTAGGTGATTCAGAGGGTGTAAGTCCCAAACGAAGCACCGCCCCTTGTTCCCTCCCCGCCCTCCCATAGTCATGGCTGCCACAAAGATAATCTGATCAACAACACCAGAGAGCAAAATCTGTGTTCCATCTACCAGGAGGATTCATAATGGAGAAAGCTCTCAGACAAAAAGTAATCATTTCTGCGCTGGAGCACTCAGTCCTCATTCTGTGTGAGGACAAACAAGTCCGGACAGAAAGGCAGGGAAAGGTATTCTTATTATCCTCCACTAGAGATTTATGCACTTCAAGGTTGAGTTCTTTGAGTGAGTGGGCTTGATCGGGCTGATGAAGCGGAATGAGTTTAGCCTTCGGTGGAGAACGCTGCGAGCGCCAGGCGGCGCCGCCACAACAGAAGCGATTCCCTTTTCCAGGACGCAGCGCCGAGTTTCATTGCGCCAAACCAAGGGCACCCGGGAGAAGGCCGCGGTGACGCGGTGACGCGGCGACCCGGCGCCCGTTTGCAAATGCAATTTCCTCCCCTCCACTCAGTCAAGGTGATCAGACACATCATGTCAGGATGAGAGCGGGACGTCTCGCTGCAGAAGAAATTTAAAACACGATGGCGAGAGAAGGGGTGGGCGATACGGAAGTGCATTTCCATCACGACATGTTGTGGTAGTATTGTGATGACGATAAAAGCGACCTTAAGAACCATTTATTACGTTTTTCAGGGCGGTAGCTAACGATTATTTTAGTAATATATTAACCTGCTATTCTGACGATTCATCGGATAAAAATTGTCATATTCAGAGTTTTCATTTAACCACTTCTGCCTTTTTTAAACAATACTAGAAATACATTTAAAGATGCAAATAAAACTTAAGCCAATTCCTTTGTTAAAAAAGAAAATAATTTTATTGCCTAAAATGCAACAACAAAGCAGGGTTTCACCCGGTGTATTTTAAGCCTGGCGGGCCACCAGGCTTTACTTGTGCCCCCACTAGGCTAAGCATTGTTTATTTTTTTTAATTCTTCTTAAAATGTTTGCATTTTTGAATTCTTTATAGTTGGTGTTCAGGTATTAATCTCCCAGCCTTTCAATAACACATAATTATCAAGTAATATTTTCAAATTTCCTGTCGACTTTACACATTTTTTAACTCAAAAACAAGACGGACCGCTGGATGAACGACTGCCCTCACACCCAACCACCGAACTTTATGAGTTTTCCAAGAGAAACCTTGTAAAACTTTCCTTTAGTAAATCTAAACCTGGTAAAGCTGAACTAAGCCACTTCAGGGCTTTTGGCTAAAACATATTTGCAGATTTTTTTATCTTAACGAAAAAAATTATATATATTTTGTACAGCTTTGGATTAATTACTGCTTTGAATATGTTGTTTTATTCAGCAAATGGCCTTTTTTTGAGTCTATACACTCCAGTTAACGATTTATTGATTGCTAAATTAGTTGACGTCTATTTCAATAATTGATTAATCGTTGCAGCCATTTTTTTTAAGTAACTGTATGGTTGTGAACACATGCACAGCAATCAAAGCCCCACAAACACAAATGCGTCGCTTGAAAAATATTCCCATTTGTAATATGATTCTGTAGGACACCAGTCACATAAAAATAGAATAATAATAGTAAAACTAACAATCCCGACAATTCAGACAGTTTTAGCAGTTTTTAAATATTAATTAGAATTTATTGTGACAATGATAAATCAAAATCTTATTATGATAGAAATTTATCATGATAAATGATACAACAAATGTCCAGCCCAAGGTGAGAGGTATGTAAAAAAAAAAAAAAGGCAAACAAAAATCATGCCAACCATTCAAGAAATAAATGTGAAAATTATACACGAACCACCATGAAAAGCAAATTGCTCTGCCTTGCCGCAGCTAAAACCCATGTGCTGGCTTATTACAAATATTGGCTCTGCATTATTAGTCAGTTTGATCATTTCCAGTCAGCGTTTTTCCAGATGAAGCATTTTAAACACATGCATCCCACCAAAAGTCTGTGGAGACTCTCTCCAGTCAAGTATGCAAGAACAATAACATGGACGTTCCCCATTTTGTCACATTAGCTGACCCCCCTCCAGGTAAGTCACATTACGCTTCTTTAGGCATTATCTCCTTCCTGCTGCATACAGCAAAAGCCTGGAGCAATGTTTAGCTAAACCTGCTGTCCTACGTAGGCAGGGAGATTCCCCAGAGGGCTGAACAATCAGACAATTTCAAGATCATGAAGCATTAAACCAATCCCGGCAGGGTACACTAATTAAACAGCCGAGCCCGGCACAGCCAACCAATCCCCACAGAGCAATTAAATCCATCCCCTCTAAAACACTGTGGAACCTGTCTGGGGAAAACTGCCGAGAAGAGAGAGAGCGAGAAAAGAGGCAGAGATGCTGTGAGGAGAGAGGGAAGGGGGAGGGAGGAAAATATCATAAAACTCATCTGGAAAAAAAAAAAAAAAAAAAAACTATAGGGAGGAATGCAGCAGGAGCCTAACGAGGGAAATTGAAAAAGGAAAGGATCTCAATTCGCTTCTTTTGTTCTTCACTGTTTTTTTCCCCCTTTCCCATTGACGTTCAAAATGCCTCTCGGCTAAGGAGACGGGGCGAGCGCGACCACGTTCCAATTCAAAACGGTGACCCTGACGCCATCAAAAGTTGCATATTTAATTACAACTACAAGGTCCGGAAAGCACTCTGGAGGCCGAGCGCAGACGGAATAGCCTCAAGGCCGATATTACACACCAGCAGAGCTGTTAACACAGTTGCAAACCCTGATCAATACCCCAGTTCCCTCCCTTACTGAAGTAAATGAACAGGTGACAATGGCGGCGTGACATCACTGGGCTTTTTCAGGGTGCAACAGCGCACAATAAACTGGACCACAGGGGATAATGGAGTCCAGGTACATCTGATTTAGAGGTTCACCGGGGCTCCTGTGCACTAGAATAAGGTTATGAAATAGATTTCTTCAGTGTTTGTTGTTAAATGTTAGCATTAAACATTTTTTAATATTAGATGAAGATTACCCAATTAAATGCAAAAATATAAAGTAGGTTTCAGTTTGTTTATTAGAAGGTTAATAAAAACATTCATATAAATCTCCATCTTATCTTTGTCTGATAATAAAATACTCTACAGAAAACCTGTTAAGTCCTATGGTAGGCATGTTAGAGCCGTCCACCATTGGTCCAAGATTTTGTGTTAAAAAATATTAAAGGGTACAAAAATTTGGAGGTGCACAAGCAGGCATCCAAATTTGTAATTAAATAGCATGCGAGGCCCAGTTCAATGCGTGCGCTATAAACCTAGCTTAATCCGTCTTTACTGTCACTGTTACTAGTGTAAAAAAAAAAAAAAAAAAACACTATTTAAAATAAACAAACAACGCTTAGCCTGATGGGAAGGCAAGTAAAACCTGGTGGGCTGCCAGACTGAAAATACACTGGGGGAAACCCTGGTGTGATGATTTCAAACATCTATCTGTGACTACAGTAGAAATCTTTAAGAGGGAAAATACTTTTTTTCACAGCACTGTGTAATTGCTCACATTAATTTTAGAGACTAAATAAATAAACAAATCTTTGTTAAATAAAATAAGATGGTTAGGTAAATTCTTCACCTTATTTCCCCGGAGAGGCTCAGACAAAGCGTTCAAGATGAGCAGAGAACACCCAAAAGGTGGTGGTGGAGGTGCAGGTGGAGGGGGTGATTTGAGCGGGAGCGACTGCAAACCGGAGGTGAGGACAGGGAGACAGACTTGCTCTTATCTCCCCCCGACTGAGGAGGTGTATAAATCACAGGGCCCAGCTTCATGTCTCCACTTCCTGTACCTCTCCATTAAAAATGATAAACTGTACCTCTTGAAGCAACTCTGCTTGCTTCGGGGGTCCCAGTCTGCATCTTTCCCGGAGAAGAAGCAAGATTCCAACCCCCTCCCATTGTTGGAGATGAATAAGAGAGTAATTAACTGTGTGTGTGTGGGGGGGGGGGGGTTGCAGCTGCACAAAGACAACAACCCTGATCCATCTACCTTTGCTATAACGCACCTTTCATATTATTTTGATAAATAAGAGTATATCTGCTTAGTAATAACAAATGCTGGTTTAATACTCAAAAGACCACTGAGAGCCCCCCCTCCCCCACACGTTTCTGGGGTCTTTCCTCATCCGACTTAAATGAGGACAAATGGGTCGTACAAACCGGCGAGATGCGCAAGATTGCTATATTCCTTCTTGTCTGGTAAACACTCTGTGCAGAAGCACATAATGAGAGCGGCGGAGATCCCCAAAGACAACATGGAGGAGGTTAGTGAAACACTGATCTGGTGAGCACCCTGCACTCTGTGGTGCTAACCCCACATGACGACCGGCGCCTACACAACAGGAAGGACAACAATATGAGAGTGGGATGAGATCTCCGTAGGTAAACGCCAGACTGTGTGTGCAAAGCATTGTCCATTCACTGCCAGCATGTGACTTTGATGAAAAAGATATGAGCTAATTTTAATGGTTTTACATGACCCTATTTGAAGCTCTTATTTTGAACTACGGAAGGAAGGAAGAGGTTTTTGATTTGCCCACAGAATGCTTTGAAGCTACATTTAAAGGGGCAGGATTATGTGTTTTTCATGAACATAGTGCCATTTTATAGAACAATCAAGTAACCATGTTTACTTCAGTTGTTTAAAAAAATGCAATACATGTATCAAAAATAACAAAAGCTGTATTTTGCAATTTAACACCTTGTAAATTGGGCCTCTGTCTCTTTAAAAACTCCTTTTTCTGAAACTCCATTTTCAGGAAGTCATAACAACATGTCTCCTCTATTAACCCTTTAACAGCTTTTTTACCAGCATTTCACTGAAAAGTAGCTCAAATAATGAGCTCAGCTGATGTGCAGTTCCACCAGGTATTTGCTAATTGCTGCTGGCTAGTCTGAAGGAGCTGAGTGGGCGAGTCACAGGAAAGAGATGCTCTGTGAAGCGAAAGTTTTGAAGCTTGGAAACTGCAGCTCTGAGAAAGAACTTTGTCCTCGAAGGCAAAACACCTGGTTCATCCAGGTGTTTTGCACAGCTGAACGGTTGCCATGGAGATTAAAGGATTTCTCAAACATGCATAATTTGACACATGCATCACTGACCGCGCTAAGACCCTCCTCATGGCTCTGATTGGTTGTTTTAGATCAAGTGGTATAACTCTGCAGCTAGCACCGACAGCACTGGGCAGAGATTGTTTCACATATTATGCGTCACGACATGGTGAAAATTTTAACAAAAATGTAAAAAATAAAATAAAACACATTTTTATAAATGTTACAAACCGCGACTTTAAACTGCTAAACGGAAACTCTGCAGAAGGTGGCAATTTTTTATTATTATTTTACTAATTAATCATCAGAATAATTATTGATTAACAAATCAAAAACGTAATAGTCTGTAATCATTGCAGAAAATTCTGACTAGGGCTGCAAGTAACACTTTAGTAAAATTTCTACACTGTGTTTGGTATATGTTTTTATGTTACCTTAATACGCCATAAAGTATATTTATTTGAAATTCCACCATACAATCACTACACAATGACAAAGATTTATCTTTAAGAACGCAAACAAGAGAAAAAAAGACTCCCAGCTTCCTCAAAAATACTGCAACAATCTCGTGTCACTTTTAATCGGCTGAATTTCTATACTCCTAAAAGGCATGCAGTTATTTTTATTATTGACAAAAATACATTTGAGTAAAATACAATGAATGAACCTTTGCCAAATCCAACCCAGGCGTATCAGGTGGAGTGACCGGGAGACGCAGGGCTGTAGGATTCATAGCAAGTCTAGTAAACTGAACAAGACAGAAAAAAACCCCAGTGCACTCAATACGTCTGCTGTGGCGTCAGACGGTGAAAACAAATAAAGCCAAGGCCGCGGTGGCGAACGCAGCTCAATATGGACTTACTGGGCAGGGGGACTGGGTTGTCAGCGGGGAGAGAGGACACAGCTTTACACCCATGCCGATGAGCTATTACCTCCCCCCTCCTGATGCTTCCGCCTGCCTCAGCACAGGGAAGAAGAGGCCGCCCTGCCGCCACGGAGCCATCCTCCAGCGCACTAATGTGTCCCTGAAGTTTTGTTAAAGCTGGTTATTTACTCCTGCAAAGCAATGGCTGCAGCCTTGGGGCAGCAGCATGAAGAGCACGCTGTTATGAAAAATCTGCCGTCTTTTGCTATGAAGCACTGTCAACTTTCGGGGGGGTGGCCTGTTAAATGTGGAAAGCATAGCAGGTTTTTTTTGTTGTTTTTTTCCCCTGCACCTCAAGTGAGCTACATTAGAAAAAGAATAGAGAAGTGAGATTCTAAAACAGAAAAATTCAGCCCAACAGAAGGATTAATGTGAAACATAAGGGAGGTTTACTGACAGTAGTTTTTGGCAACCATTGGCCACAGCAGTTTGGGATCAATACTAACAAGGCATAGGTCCAAATCTTGGCTATATTTCCAGCTCTTCTGCATTATATAAATGGATACTCACTCACCTCTGGTTGCAAAGGACCACCATTTGTTTTCCAATGAAATTACTCTAGGTTTTTCTAATGATCCAGATCTATAATGCTGATACTATACGATAAAGAAACGCCACCTTTTTTTTTTTTTTGGTAGTGAATGTGAATAAAATATGCCTGATGGTCTTCACATACTGCTACTGCTGACCTCGCCAACATGGAAGCACAGCTTCCCACACACAGATGTAGTTTTCTTTACAGCTGACAAGGGGGCGATAAAGTGCCGGTTTGTTATGCATCTACGCCGAAGGAAAGATGAAGAAAAGACGGCAGTAGTTTCTTACTAGGAAAGCAGCTTTAAAGCTGCAGTATGTAACTTTTATAAAAAATTTTAAAAAGGCTTTTATTTTTATCTTATTTCTTAAAACATTCAAGTTGTGACAGTATTTATGAGATAAACTGTGGAGAAAAAAAATAAATTGAGCTCCACCTTCTTGCTTGGTCCTACTGCCATCTACAGATGTTAATGTTAGCATTAACATCTGTTTGGTCAGAAACAACCAATCATAGCCAAGAGGGTGTTACTGCTGTCAATCACAATCGTGTATGTGCTGCTAAGTTTGCTAGTGGCGAAGGAACATACTTGCTGTTCAGAAAAACTGTTTATCCACCATCACCAGTGGGTTTGCTAACTAGCCTATCATTCACAGCAGGCTCAGTAGTGAAGAGCTGCAGCTGTCCTTTTTCAGAGATTATCTCTTCATGTTATACTGTCAGGACATAGTAATAAGTTTAACAAATACGTAAATAAAAAAAATAATTTCATAAAAGTCACCTTCTGTAGTTTTCAGGAAGTTTGGGGAGGAAAGCTCTCTGAATTTAGAAAATGGCTGCTCTTCCCACAGCTGTATTGTTCTTCTCCTTTCTGCTTCAGATCTAACTTACATTTTTCTTTTGCTGCTGTGTGTTTTTAAATGGGAGTATTGGCGCTATCTGTTAGCTCACCGTTAGCTCAGTCTCAAAAATCAGAACTTCAAATGGACATGTCAGACTGCTACAGATGACTGTACGTAAACCACACAGTTAGTTAAGTGGACAGTCGAGCAAACTGGAGGATTATGGATCTACTCTAAAGAGAAAAAAAAAGTATAAAAGCCAAAGAGGAGTCCAACTGACAATGTTAATGCATTATAGTCACTGCTTTAGATTAGAATCTCCAGAAACTGAGATCTTTGACTGGACTCCCATCCTGAACCCTCTGTATTTTCCAAGATGGAACCAGCAACTAAATAACTGTGGAATTCACAACATAGGTTTTTAAAATTCAGCAACAACTCCATAAATTAGAATACACGTTTTGATAAGGATAGTTTGTCAGATTAAAAGTACCTTTTGAAAATAGAAACCTTCAATCAGGTACTAAACATGCTTCTCATAAAGCCCACGTTTCTGTATTAAAGGTTTTATTGGTCTGATGTAATATTCCAATCTTCTAATTTAGTGTTTTCATTAGATGTATGCGGAAAATCCTCAAAATTAACTAATTACTATTTCTCTATAGAACGCGTTTTCCTTGGTGAATTCAGTTACTGACAAAGGAACTTTTCTATAATATTCTAATTTGTTGAATGTGGCTGTACTCTGTGCTTTCAGCCTTGGTGGGATGAAAATAAAATAATTTTTACAGTTCTTTGAAAGAAAAGCCCCCAGGCTTCTAGGTTACGAGTACCTTTGGTCAAAATGTGCCAAATTTAAACTTTGTTTTAATTTAGTAAGAAATGGCTAAAGGCTTTTTTTTTTTCTTTTTTTTGCTTGATTAGTGGTGAACTCAGTAAAGTTATATCTGGATACAAGCCTTTAGTAAGTACAGCTGCCTCTTGTTTTGGGCTCTACAGTTTCTGCTCTAGAATTAGTCATTTATTTAAAAAATATTTTCTCATCTGTTCAGTAACTGGAATGCATTTTTGTTTTACGTTTTCAAAAGTTAAACAATCCTAAACTTAGACATCCTAAGTTCCTTCCTGGTTGGAAGGCGTAATATTTGTGACCCTGGAAATTTTTTACAACTCTAAACCTTGGAAAGCAAACGTTTTTTTATATAAACTCATACATTAAACATAATATATAGGCGGAGTAAAATTAAATGAGCATTTGTTTCCTCCCACTCCCTTTCGGACTTGTTGTTATTACTTCTTTTCATTCATGTTATTGCTTATTTTTGGGTTAGTTCACTTTAAAATATGTTTCCTGTTTTGTTTGCTTTCATGAGGGAAATAACATCAATAATTTAAAAAATAATCTAATTATTTGATTTTGTGATGGTGGAATAATCAAAACAGTAGGTTTAAAAAAAAGTATAGAAACTTTTACAATATGACAGAAGCAAACTTTAACACAGCAGTTTAAAAGCACGTATTGGACCAATGAACAGCAGCTCCTGAGCATCCTGTAGCCACGAAGCAGGAGCACAAGCACAGCAAAAGGATAGGATAGGTATGGAAATCTAGTTGAAGGAAGGTCAAAGTGATTAAGCTGACATTAATGACAGGCCTAGTCTTCCTGTGAGAATGCTCGCCGCGGCTGTCTCTAAACCCATTTGTCATTCTGCTTCCAACGCCAAAGCATCTGCTTTGAAGTCTCTACCACTAATGCTACGCGGAGAGGTTAAACAGCTTAATGCTCGACTCCGTCTCACTCCTCTCACTCTCTAATGTTCCAGCCGTTTTATGCATCCACAGCTACGGCTGCTGGATTCCACGTCTCAATTTGCCCCAGATCGTCCTGCAGGAGCGGCCCTTCTTCCTCGTTTGCTCAGTTGTCAGGAAAAGATGGACAATGACAAACACGCTGCCCCCCGTGAGGTGATGTTTAGATCAGGGCCTTGCAAAAGTGCTCACACCTTGAACTTTTAGCTGCGGCTAACGATTATTTGAGTCATCAATTATTCTGAAGATTGGTCGATTGGTTGTATTTTTTTTTTTTAATTGGCACATTCTGCAGATTTTTCATTTAATCACGTAAGCCTTTTTTAAATACAAAATATCAGAAATGCAATTTAAGATCAAAGTAAGCAAATACTTCTATTGCCTGAAATGTAGCAACGCAGCATTCCTTTAGTGCACACTGGATCATTTGTGGCACAGGATGCATCTGCAGCTGTAAAAGTCTGTTTTACTGTTTTTGTGAATTAATAACTGGATAGCATTATTTGAACCAGGGGAAGGTAAAACTTTCCCAGTTGAAGACTTCTGGATAAAACATATTTACAGACAAACAACGTTTTTCATCTTAAATCCAAAATGTATGTTTTTGTACAGTTTTGGTTTAATCACGGCTTCTTTCAGTAGATGTCCATTTTTAGAGTCCGTCTCCTCCAGTTCACGATTAATCAATTGCTAAATTAGTTGACGATTATCTCGACAATCAATTAATCACCGTTAAGTCGATTAATCGTTTCAGCCCTAGAACAAAACTAACATTTTGCTTTTTGGGACAACTAGCGCTGCACATCAATTTTTATCTCAAATTCACTGCAACACAGACGGCTACAGGAGATCTTTCCTGCCCACGTTCACCACCATCTACAATAACTCTGAAGAATTTTGAGTTAATAGGAGTTACAGCAACACTTGATTTCCCTTTGGGATCAATAAAGTCCTTTTGAATATGTCAGTTGCGGTGGTGGCAGCATGATGATGTGCTTTCAACCCTGATAAAACCCAGAGAACTTTCTTTCCAGATTTCAGTCTGTGGGTGCACAAGCTGGTAGAGAGAAATGCATGCCACACTTTTCAGATTTCCTCCCATTCAAATATATATGATACCTTACATGTACTTTAAAGTTTGTGGTTGTCAACTTGCGGAAAAGTTTTAATACTTTTGCAAGGCGTGTTGCAGCTTCTGCACTTAATCACATCCCCTTATCTGCCTTATTTAAATAACCTGACAACAGAAGTACACAAAATAGATAATGAGCCAACACGTGCAGGGGTCATCTTTAAAGCTTCTCCATAATCGCTCACAGCATAGAAATAAAATGACAGTTATTATGATAAATAAAACGAGATCTGAGAGACAGCGGACTCCTTTGCTCTCCAGCAGAATGAGATTAGACTGATGCATGTGACATTAACAATATCAGCAAACAAATATATGAAAGCATGAATGAAAGGGAAACAGAGAGCGATTTTCACAGCCAATTTGAGATTGCAATGTGTGTGTGTGTGCATGTGTGTGTAGGAGAGATTTCTGGCAAACAGCACACAGAGCAGGCTGGCAGCGGAGGCAGCGAGGCTCACAGGCTGCAAAGCAATTTCACTGTTTGGCAATACTGTTGTCTCTGTGTGTGGATTAGAGCTGACACCAGAGCAACTGAGTCATGCTAAATGTAGTACAATCACAGGCTTTTTGTTCCTGATCTGAAAAACCTTCGTGCTGCCTCGGAGATTCATGAAAGAGAGGCTGGAGACCGGGCCGCGGAAGACGAGAAGCGAACAAGTGGAGCGTTATTTCGCCATACGAGCGCACCGTTGAGACGCGGACAAAAAACAAAAAAAAAATAGGAGCGATTTTTCAGTAAGGGTAGCCAGCCAGGCCAAAGTTTTTAAGAGGGAACAATCGAGCCTCTCCTTTGACGAAATCCTTGAAAATCCTTGATGTTTGACTTCATAAAAAGGGGGTTACATTCCTGTAAAGCCGCACAGATCAAACCCTATTTTGAGTTTTACTCGGCCAGTCCTCCTCGTGACCTCGCAGGCCAGAACTCCTCCCGCAGTTCTAACCTCTCTCTCTCCAGGTACATCGCCGGTCGGCGAGTTGTCTCCGGGCCAGGCAGGACCTGGCAGCGCAGACCCTGACCCGTCCTTTTCACGCTCGCCCACGGAAATGCCATCTGGCTGGTGTGAATGATTACCACAGCAACGGCCGGGCGACCTGCAGCCAGCGGGAACCAAGGTCACTCCACCTCAGCGCTTCGCACTTTCCCTGCCCTCCTTTTCATCAGCCCTGCAGGTGAATTATTCATCCTGTGCAACTCAGGGGCACAAATCCACTGCACAAACACTCAAAAAAAAAAAGAAAAAGAAAGAAAAAAGTGCACACTCAGTTTGCTGATATAATAACTTGTAATGAGAAAATAAACGCTCCGGTGTGAGCCGCGAGGATGAACAGCTCGCAGATGGACGCGGATGTGGCGAGAACGCCGCTCTGCACAGGGGCAGGGGGAAGGTGAGACAGCTGTGGCGACAACTGGCTCCGGCCACGACTGAACGAGAAATAAGTGCTTTAATTGATTTCTGACACGTGTAGCAGAAGGTGTCACATTTGAGATACGGGTGGGTTTACAACCAGAAGCCTACGAGTTGACTTTTAAAAGAGCTGCAGCGAGTTGAGTTTAAACAAGCATGTGTGTTGTAGGAAGGAAAGTGAAGTGTTTAAGCGCTTCAAGCATTCACACCAGCCCCATTCACTCCAGTCCGCTTTGATCAACCTATAGTTGATCAAAGCTAGAAAGTCTGTTTTGTTTGGGGAAGTGTAAATGTGTGACTGAACTCTGATGTGGACCAAAAAAAGTGAACTCTGGTCTGCCTAAAAACTCAAGTCTGGGTTCAGTTGAAGTGAACTCTGGCGCGTTTTGAATGCATATTTGAACGCCAGGCAGACCCCACTCCAAAAACAGTATGCGGAGTACAGCGCAGGGCATTCTGGGTAAATACAACCAAAACAAGCGCACATGTCTAGCACTAGCGGGAGAAATGTCTCATGGTCTTTTGCCAAACACAGAAGAGAACTCCTATGACCACTAAAATCAAACATCACTCCATTTTTGTTTGTATTTTGTGAAGGAGGAAGTTGCGCTCATGTCTTCTACTGGCGAGGAGAGGAGCAGGTTTTTCAATTAGTCTGGATCATTTGACACAATGTACCGTGAAAGTGAACCGCAGCAGCTGGAAATGAAACAAATGTTGCAACTTTGGTCCCCAACAGAACCAAGTCGACTGGACCACCAGGTGGCAAGAAGACATGAATCGAGACACCTGAGTCACACAATTAGGTCATTAGCAGGACTCTGCAGTACTGCGTTGGATAAGGAGGTAGTCCAGGCATGTGATTCAGGGGAGTTGGACTTTTAGACAACTCCCCTGTGTTTTAGACAGTCCTGCAACTGTCTAAAAGTTGCAGGACAACATCCTGAAATGACTGCTGGTCAACATTTCTTCTTTGGAGTTCTTTTGCAAGGTAACTTGCAAAGATAGCAGGAGCTCAGCTCAAATCCACACAACATGGTACAAAACATACCAAGAAACATTTACACACTGTAAGTCTAGACTCCAGAGTTTTTACCACGGCTTTATATTAGGGATTTCCTTCATTTTGGGGGATCGGCAACAGGCAGAGATTTGTATTTCAATCCAATCCGTAAAGATCATTTGAGAAGGTAAACTGATAACCCCGCCCACCACCACGTCCCGTCTGCATGTGCGCGGGTAACTATAGTCATCTCCACTGTTGCCAACTTAGAAACTTTGTGACTACATTCAGCAACTTTTCTGACAAAAAAAACCAAAAAACAAAAAACAAAAACCTTACCAACCAAAATCAGAATAATAAAGTCAGCCATTTTAAAGATCTGCGATCGACCAGAAACCTGCACTCAGCGCACCGCTACTTTAAACATATGGCCAAGTTTTACAGATGAAGGTTAGCTGGATGATTGGCATCGAGTGAGACAAAAACCCAAGTGCTGTCTGTCCCAGCTCAGTTCTGGATTTCAAAATCTCTAAATCAAATCTCATAACCATTTCTAAATCATATTCTGTGAAAAGTAAGAAGGAGATACACAATGAAATGATATGTATATAAAACATGGAAAACTTATAAAGGCAGTGAAATTAGTGTCGAAGTAGTACTGTAAACCAGAGTTAGGAATAAATCTTTATGCCCCATGACTTCCACCGTGCAACATGAGAAAGGTGACGATGCATTCAAATATAGTAGATCTCCATAGTCAACTATAAAAAGAGCAAAACCAAGAAATCTAAAATAAAATATCAACAAACGCAGTAAGTGTTGTTCCAAACTATCCAAAGATTTCACTACAATTTACTGCAAACAAAACGTATTTTCTGCCTTAGCCACAGGGTTACTCCGTTTTCATACTTTAGCTTTTATTATACCAATTCTCTTTTTACTTTCAAGTCATCCGTTTTCAAATATATCCAGTTGACTAGCTTAAGATTCAGCTCAGAGCTTCATAGTTATAATCAAAAAACCAGAGATGTACCAATTAATCAGAGGTGGAAATCTGACTAATTCTTCCCTGACCACCTCTAATCAGGTCGTCAGATAATCATTTAAATACCCTGTATCAATTAAATGCATCAAAACTAAAAACTCCCATCATTTTCAGGTTATAAACACATCAGCTATCAGCACGTACTTTGCACTTTTGAGATAATAATTTAGGACACATTTTGTTGCATAGATTGGGAAAATCTGAATTCCACATTATGACCCTTACCAAAGAATCTGCTGCATTTATTTTGCTTTTCTGTGCATTATGGCCCTTTCAAAAAATGGAAACTGGCCAGTTAGATCTAAAAGAAAACTGAAAATCAATGTCAATCAGAAAAGGCTATCCACCTTTAACCTAATCATCAATCAGGAAAAAATTCATCCATACAATAGCTTTAAAATTATTTCTATATCAGAATTTAGGGGAAGTACTTTGAACACAAATGACAGGTCTACCATTTCTATTTTCATGACCCTGGTTCAGACTGCCTGGAACGGTGGTCTAGATTTAGCTCCAGGGCTTCTGAGGCAGATCTCATATTACTAACATCAAGAAACTTTTCCTATGAAACCGGGCAAAACAGGCGTTAGAACTAGAAGACATGAAAATGCACTACAAAAAGGAATTTTGGAGGGTATCCAATGTTAGTCACAATATTGACATTTTATTCAAGCATATTGGTTTGTAAATGATTAAAATTTAACATTATTTTTGATGAGATCTTACCTAAATATTCTAATTTGGATTTAGCTGAACAGGTTTGTTCAGTCGGTCTAATACTTTTTGTTCACCATGTGTGGTGAGGAGGCAGTGAGGTGCACATGTTTATACCTGCTACATTATCAATAAACATCAACCTATGGTAGAAGCTTAGAATTGGCTTAATACTTCAAGGTTGAGTATGTTTCCATGTTGGAGCAAGAGTAAACATTTGCATCCATTTTTTATCTTTAGCTTAGCAATAGCGCTAACGTTAATGATTAAACCTCAGTGAAAAGGTTTGAATGTCACCTCGGTAGATTAGATTTAATCATTCCAGTTAGGTTTCTTATCTTAATCTTATTCAAATTTAATTTTGTTTCTTTTAGAGTGGGATAACAGCCCAAATCACCAAAATGTTTCTAATTTGTTCAAATTTCCGCAGGTCTTATTTTAAGTGTCTTTGAGCTCTTAAAGTTCTAATATAAAATACAGTCAAAATCTTCCAAAGTATACTGTATTCAAATTGCCACAGAATTTTTATCGGCTAAACCCTAACAGTTTGTTTTATTAGTGTACACCGCAACAATAGCAGCTGCTCCATCCCCGCCCCCGGCCCTGTGGCTCTCGCTCAGGCCGGAGGAGAGGAAGGTCCAGCCAGCGGCACAAGCACAGCCCGACCCACCGAGGACAGAGAGCCACCGGGTCTCTGTCTGCTCCTCGGTGTGGTTTTTCCGCGGGAGCCGGGCGGGACTGCCTCGCTGTTGTCATTTCTCATGTTACAGAACATCAATCAGCCGGCAGAGACGGTGCCCTTGCGCCGGCTGAGGCTGATTTACAAACATTAGCGGGGAATACAATTACACAGCCCCCACCGCCAACCACCACCTCCACCACCACCACCACCACCCTACCCTGGCCGAGCAAAGCAGCCCTTATGCGGCTGGAGGAGAGGAGAGAGCCGGACCCCAGCGGATACAACCATCCAGCACCGTGGTTTATAAAGCCAACTTTGAGCTGGGTGGCTGGAGCTACAGCAGGCTACACAGAGGAGGCTAAATGATGGCTGTGATACAAACAAACTGCTCACCTGCCACAGTCTCCACGCCATTATTCAGAGACATTCTGCTGCCACGCAGTCCGCCGTTAAACGCCGAAAAGACGCGATTTAAAGCGACTGCAGCGCTGTTTTAATTCAATTATCCTAGGTAGATAAAAACGTCCGAGCGTTACGACTAGCAGCTAAAAAAAATAATTAACTTTCCAAATGAGAAATAAAACTTTCTCCGCGGTCCAGAAACGCAGTAATTAGAACTTAATTCCTGCGTAGCGGCGACGCTGCGGCCGCGTCGACACGAGCCGCATAAAACACGGAGCTGCCTGAGAAAAGTTGCAGCTACGACCAGGAACAGCGACTCAGAGGCGCATTAAAAGTTTCCCTACGCCTGAGTACGACCGAGCTGGTCTGGGAGGATAAAGAGTACAAAAACACAGAACCAGGAGGAAGGATGAGGCGCGTAAAACAGCAGTGCTGTCCGCGGTGCTGATCCCAGATCCGTGGCTAACACTGAGGCTGTGCTGCTCCGCCGGTCGCTCCACCGCTGATCAATGATTGAACTGAACAAAGGCAGAACAGGGATCAATTTCTAATAACTATCAATGCAAACAGCGCCGACTCCCCGCTTGCATTCGCCCGAATCGAGTGAACAGGCGTCGGGATGCCGTCGGGAGGCACGTCGCTGTGGAAACCCGCGGAGAAAGGTGAGGATAGCACCAACCTGAAGCCGCCGTAGATCAAATTTCTTCCAATATTGAAACATCGATCCTACATCGGCGGCCATCTTGGGGGATATTGAGGAGATTTTTTTTCGGCGGCTGCAATAAATATGTGGGCTGGATTCCCCCTCGTTAAACAGCCTTCACGGTCACCGGTCCCACTTTTTCTCTTTTTAAGAAAAGTACTTAATGTAAGAGTCCACTGACGCGCTGGCCGAGTCTGCCGGCATTTTTGTTTTCTTTTTTAGAACCAAAAAGAAAAGAAAAAAAAAGGAGAGAGGGGGAGGAAAAAGTAAACTATATACTTTCGCGTCTTAAAAATTTTTTAAAAAATATATAAAAAAGCAAAGTGTATCCTCTTCGTCCGCAATATTAAATGAACAATCGCTTTTTATTTATTTCTTTTTTTTTTTTTCTTTTTTTTTTGCTTTGGCAAAGTTATCAATACTGACGTAAAGCCCGGGCTTGATCAATATGGTCTGGAAAAGAGAAGGAGATGATGTGTAGATAAGTTGAGTTCTGGGAAAATAGCCAAGCCTACTCTTTTTTTTCTTACTTCTTTTTTTTTTTTTTTTTTTTTTTCTCTCTCCTTGCTGCGTGTTTATTGCAGGAGTACCCGGAACATTACGATTAGAGACAGAGCTGGGGCAAAAAATGACAAAAGGCTGCACTATCAATACATGCACTGCAATGTTATTTGTACATGTATTACTTGTATGTCACTCTGGACATTTTTTTTCTGTTAAACTTGACATCAGGAGAAATTTTACACACATTTTACACTTATGTTGCTATACAACTGCAGGTTTTTGTTTGAAATTGTGACTAATCTATGAATATCTGACATTTGAAAACTGATACTATGGCAGATAGATAGATAGATAGATAGATAGATAGATAGATAGATAGATAGATAGATAGATAGATAGATAGATAGATAGATAACTCTATCTAACTTAATAAAGCACGAGGGTGCTCTTTTTCTGCTCAGAGTGAGTAATTTCTTTGGTCAAGGAGCATGCAGCTCAGTTCTGCTGCTCCCCCTGCTGACACCATGCCGTCAGGAGGTGCAGTACCTGCAGCAGGACACAGTTTGGTTTCCTTTCATACACATCCTATATTTGTGGTCCTGACAAAGTGAAGGTATCCGTCACACTCAAAGGCTCCAGCAGCCCAACGTTCAACAGAAGGGCCCTTGGTTCTTTCACTACGTGAAATCAGTCCCAGATAGAAATGTGTGCATTCATGTTTCAAGTAATAATAATAATAATTTTTTAAAAATCCTAAAGGGATGAAAAATTATGTTTCTTGCCACATATTCAAGCCATGATATTATTAAAAGTTGTCTCCTGGCTTTGAGGCAGCAGCTAAATTCTTGCATTTGGACAGCAGTGACGTCGTCCTGTTTAAGTATTTGCGCCCATTGAACGTTTTCGCATGTCGTCCATAACTACTAACTTTAATAGGCTTCATTTGGTGTTCATGTGAAAACAGCAGCGCATTACAAACGTCCAGAAAACAGCAAAACAGCCGAAACACTGAGTCCCTGTAAATGAAGCCTAAACCCCCCACACTTTGTTTAGAAGTTCCCTGTGATTAGCAGCAACTTGAACATTTGATTTATATTTTGGTTGGTGATTTTTATGATGACATTTGATAAAATGTAATGTTTGTTGTTATATAATTGATGACTGAAAAGCCCTTTGAACTGCCTTGTTGCTGAATTCTAAATAAAGTTGACCTGACATCATTTGAGGAGAAAATGTTGCGTGGTACTTTTTCTTTCTTTCTTTCTTTCTTTTTTTTTTCAAATAAAAATCCGAAAAGTGTGACATCTGTTTCTTGCGTGGCCTCCAAAGGCTTTTCTGCCACGACTGCTGTGTTTAGCTCCATCTTCAGCATCAACTCCAACCAAGACCTGCAAACACACAGCATGACGCTCCCACCACATGGAGGTCACCATGTTGGGCTCAAGGTGACATTTTACCAGAAAATAAATAAATCAAATATGGACAACTCTGTTTTTCTGACAGCCTGTCTGTCAGAAAAACAAGAGTGTCTTCAGTCAGAGGCTTCTTCAAATTCATTGTAATATGGAGCTTACTTAACTTTTTTATTAAATGAGTTACAACAACATTTCATTTCATTTTGGGATCAATAAAGTAGTTTTGAATTTGAATTGAATATGCAATGTTGTATTTCACACAGCACTTTTTAGGCCGAAAAGAAAAAAAAAGCAAAATGTTGGTCTAATCTGACCAATTCACTTTGTTTTTGCTTGTTTGCTGGGCTGCATATTTTCTCTAACAAACCTCTGAGGCTTTAACAGAACATCTGGATTCATACTGATTTAAAACATTTAAACTCTGTTTACATTTAAGTGATTTATGTTGGCATAATTGATTACACTGGTGTTTATTTGAAGGGTATCAAATAAAAAATGGGGTTAACTTCAAATGTGTGCCACACTTTTTAGAAGTGAGAACATAATATTTGAGCGCACTGTCATCGTAAAGTCTGGCCTGCCATGGAGTCTAGGCGGCCGCAGAAATTGTCCTGGCGAGCCGGATTTGTCCCGAGAACCTTGAGTTTGACACATGTGCAACAACGGATGCATTCACACGTGATTCAGTTGCATTTTCAAACATTCACTGAGCAAAACGTACAAGTTTATTCTCAATACTTCATTATGTGTGTCAATATGAATGGAAGTAGTTACTATAGTTACTATGCAGCACAATTAAAGAGCTCTGCTGAAATGACTGAAAGTCAAAATCTGGACACTTCAGCAAATACACAGACCTACCGGACGTGGACAAGTGTTTCTCTGAACTAAATCTTTAGTCTTGTCTCTGTGCCCAAAAAGCAGAACCTTTGGCACAGTGGCTGCCCACAGATCAAACAGAGTATTTGTAATCTTAAGACTTTTCCTGACGACATATAGGAACTCTTTGGCTCTGACTCAACAGGAACAGCTCAGCGCCCCGGGTCAGTGGGAGACCAGGCGGGACGTGAGCTCCCAATCTCCACCGCTGGAAGCTGACGAGTTGTCTGTCTTGCTTCTCTGGATCCTCACTCAGCCTTTAGGGATGGGGGTGAGAGGATTGCTGAATCTAATTGTCTCAATCATCTCTCTGCTTCTGAACATAATCGTAGCCTCATGTTCACCGCCGTCACCAACAAAGCACTACGGGCCTCCTCCAGTAACCTTCTCACCTCATTCAAATTAAAACATACTTAATCTAAAAAGCAGTGCTTGGTTATTTAAAATCAGGACACAGATGGGAAATTATCCAAGAGCTTTAAAGCCATTGTTTTGATGAGGTCACAGATTTTTAAATGACAGATTTTTGTTGTTGTTTCATTTGAAAGTGCTGACAGTTTTATACTCAATGAAAAGTCTCTCTGTAACTGTGAGATTTTGATAAAAACCCCTTTTTGAGTGTGTGAGTGCACATCAAAAAGATCTACGCTGCGATAACCTGAGAGCGCGGCTTCATCGCTCTCATCTTTTAGATTCAACTCTTACAGGATCACATCCGTACTGATGTAATTTAAGTAAACAACAGGCTTTTCCAATTAAATGTCTGGATAATCAAAGCATATTTTTCACATTCACCCACAAAGCTAATGTTTATCTGCGCCTCGATTGCATTCGAGTGAGGAGTGAAAGCTGTTAAGAGCTCAAACGTAGTGACAACGCATTCCGACTGAGCCACTGAGGTTCACAAAGAAACAAGAAAAAAATCTGTCAGACTCAGGCTTGTGAAGCAGTTTGGATGCTGAATGTGGTGGGTTGCTAGCGCTATCTACTGGACAAACTGAGTAAATGACTCCTCATGAAAAGACTTGCGAAGTAGCAACCCTACCCAATCAGTTGTGCAAATTAAATACTGAGAGTGTTTCTTTTTAAAGGACTTTATTCTGCCTGTTATTTTGTAGAGAGGATTTGAAGAAAGGATGCTCAAAATGACCAGTTGTATCAAATGTTATTCACTCCAGCAATGAGTTGATTTTGTTTGGCCTGATATGCCACATTAGGGTTAAAGTCGCTAATGTCACCTCGTTTATTAAATAAGTAATAATGAGGTTAAAATAAGTGTTTCATGGTGGGGAAACATATTTCTTTGAAAGCTCTCTCTGTATTTAACAAAGTAATTAAAACCAGATTAGGGTGCAGCAAAGTTAGCTTTTGTGCAAGTGTCACTGGATAGACGTGTTTGCTTGGAGGAGGACACAAAAAGCCTTGTTACTTTAAGACAAATAATCGGTGTTGCTGCTAACGTTTTCTATTGGAAGAAGATCTTACTTTATCTACGATAATTTTGCGTGAATTAAAAACAGAACGTCTCCGTGTACATGACTCGGGTCAAACTGCATTCCTGGAGAGCCAGGAATGCAGTTTGACCCAGAGAGTCCCGCAATATTTGTGTCCCTTTTCCTACTCACTTTAATTTAATGGCTGGCTACACTGCCTGACCAGCATGCAGTCAAGCTCTACAGAGCTCTGCCAATTAGCTAATATTAGACCCAGGTGTGCTGTGGTTCAGAGGGTTAGGATTTTTTTTTTGTTATTATTTTTATAACCTATGGAGCACCCTCAAGGATTTTGGCAAGATGTAGAGTTATAAAACAGGGTTTATTCTGGTGTTGCAACCCGTGAGAACTGCTCACGACAGAAAATGACAACAACAATACCATATCAGAACAAATTCTTATACTTTATATCAAACACCTAACGATTAGTCACAGAAAATAATCATAAACTAAACAGACCTCGTGAGCTGACGTCCAGGAGGGGCTAAATAATCCTTAACAGTTGTATTTTTTTCTCCTTTATCGTTTCTCTTGCGTATTTCTTATACTTATCTTCAGTTTTCACCTCTCTTTCTGTGGCGTTAACCATCAGTTGCGTCCTACAGACAGTATGTATCTTACAGTTCGTATAGAACTTAAGTATGGACAAATGTTTCTTATAACGACTCTTGCAGAACTTAAATATAAAAAATTTAGCTTCTGTAATTTACTACTGGGTTGTACAAAAGTTGGAAAGTATAATACTGTTGCAAACTACCTGTAGGAAAAATGACGAGACAACAATGCTATGATATCTACTGAGACTTTTAAGTCCAAATGTTAAACATAGTTCGCATTAGCTTTTGCTACTTAGCATGTAAACAGCTTAACCAAATTTGTGCTGTAGTGTAAACTTCTATCACTACTATACAGCATTATTTTATCATCTCACCATTTCTTATTCTGTCCTACAGAACATATTAACAATACTCATCAGTAATTTGCCACAGTGAATGATTAGAGCAGCAATAATGCCTTTTTAATAAGACAACAGTCTTGCTTGTAGCAAAGGCTGATGAGACTTCTCACAACAATTTACCCTGTAGACGATAGACTGCCAGTTGGAACACAAGTTGGAGACACAACTTATCATTTTATCATGATAAAGTTCAGTGAAGTGGTTGCCGAGTTCAAAATGGCTGCCAGCGAAGAACGATGAGGCTCCTTCTGGTCTCTTCAATAACCCAGCAACCTTTGTCACAAAGTATGACACACAATTGTTGGACTTCAAAGATAACAGCTATTTTGTGTGAATTTATGATTGTTAAATCAAGAGTTATCCAGGCTTTTGTCCCAATTAAATACTTTAGTCCATTTAACCCATTCATTTATTTAGTTTTTTGGATAAATATAGTTGAGTATCGTCAGCATAGCACAGCAACAAAGATGCATCCCATGCTGTCCCACAAGTTTATCAAACAAGAAACATATACAAAGTAAAGAAAACTAGTCCAGCCACCAGAACTCCACCGCTATCTCACAAAGTGGATTCGTCACTCATACATTCTCACACCTTACAGCCGTTCTCTTAATTTCTGTTTCAGGGTTCCTGCCTCTTCAGCACAAGCTCAACTTGAAGGCTGCAATGGACGGCATCAAATGATAAATTAGGATCCATAGCTAAATACCATCCATGTTTTTTTTAATGGCTTGACGGGTGAACAAACTTATTCAAGTATTGTGTGATTTCAACAGCATTTCGGTCACATCCTCAACTCACGTCATGAACTGTTACCATCTCGCAAACGTTTTACTACGATGCTTGTAGACTTAACAGATTCAAAAATCCATTCGTCCGTACATCAGTCAGAATGATAAATAAGGTAGGCATACAGTGTTTTGCAATTCTGCTGATGCTCTGGTCTGATTTGTTGGAACGCATGCAGGAATGTGCAATATGTGTTTTTATTGAGCAATACGTGTACTTTGATTTTATTCTCGTGTTAGTGTTTAACCAGCTTTTATTGTTTGGTGTGTATTTAATTCTGGTAAGAGTTTTATTCAACGCATAATATCCATCCATCCATCCATCCAAAGTACAAAATGGTACAACTTTTTTTTCTACATTTTTAGTGTAAGGTTTTCCACAGACAAATTAAGGTCTTCCTAAAATTAAAAATGTTAGGTACAACACAAATTCGTCATGTATTGACAGATGATGTTTTTTTCTCATCTGTTGGTAGCATCATAGCTCATAAATTCATGAACACATGGTTGGACTGAGCTGTTACTATTTGCCAGTGTGGCTATAGCAGGAAAAACCAAACCCGTTGTATTAAATTTGAGGGAGAATGTCCCTTTATAATGCTCTGTATTCCTCCTGTTGCCTCCATCAGTTGTGAGACCAGGACCTGGTGGTGTGTCCTGGTCCTGGCTCTGACAAACACACCTCCCTCTCTGACAGATGAAGCTGTGTTTTGTCTCTGGGGTCTGTGTGTGTAAGTAAGTGTGTGTCGGGGGCCGGGGGGGGAGGTGGGAAACGTAGGGGACCCTCCACACTTTTTCTCTTTGGGTCATTTTTATAGAGATTGATTTTCATTTCATCAGCCCATAGAACCTCTCTCTGTTTGTTCCTTTGTTTATCTCCTTCCCTTGCATGGTCACCTCTGCGCTCCTCATATCGACAGACCGCTCCACCTCAGTCTAAATGTCAGCTCTAAACTCTCGATCAACCGTGTGCGAGCTCTTTGATGGATGAACTTCAAACAACACCTCGCCAATAAATATGAAGCGTGCAATATTTTTGATCCGTCTAAATATGGGCTGCATGTGTTAAAAGGGCAATAAATCCCACATAGTTTTTCTTTATGCGTCAATGTTTGACCAGCTAAATTAATTAACAGAGCCTGTATTTGAAGGGGCAGGATTATGTTTTAGGACATAGAGAAATCTTGTAGCACAATAAAATAACTATGTTACCTTCAGTTGTTACAAAAATTATATATATATACATATCTAATATGATTTAAAAGAAATTTGACATCGTAATTTAACACCTTCAAATTGGGCCTGTGTCTTTAAGAAGCGCCTGCTTTTTTTCTAAAACTCTGCCTTCAGGAAGTCATCACAACACAGCTCCTTTATTAAACCCTCTGACAATGTTTCTACCAGTGTTTCACTGAGAAGTAGCTCCTATAATGAGTTAAGCAGATGTGCAGTTCCACCAGGTGTTTGCTAATGGCTGCTGGCTAGTCTGAAGGAGCGCTTATGGGAGACCGCTGCTCTGTGAGGCAGTCCTTGGTGACCAGTGACCTAGGTCCCGTCAGCCATTTCACACAGTTGAATGGTTTCCATGGAGATTCAAGGATTTCTCAAACATACATAAAAGAGTCAAGAATCTTCAGGTATGAATATGATGAGATAATAACATCATAACATGATGGAAAGCTCAAAAAAAAAAGTCAATTTTACATAATACTGACCCTTTAAGTTTTGTTTCGAACGAAGCAACTAAAACTGGTTTGAATCCTAAAAAAATAACCTAATAATAATAATAATAATAATAATAATAATAATAATAATAATAATAAATCATTAATACTTTTTGAATACTAATCAGACATAAATCCCATACAGTGCTATGAGAACAAATTTCTCTCCTTTGGATTTTTTTAGTCATTGTATGCTTTAGTAAATTAAATCCTGGCTAATACAATTTTTTTAACAAGAAGGAGCTTTTGCTCAAGCTTGATTTTTTCTTCATAAAACATCTGCATGTCGACCTGCAGGTTCCCTTCACCTGCAGCTTCATATTTCGATTGAAGCTCCTCGTAGC